>CANXYI011454665.1:0-20078 GCA_948208565.1 Hura crepitans | reverse complement strand
TGAGGCACCCATCAATCCATTATTAGGCCATTTGGCCATAATAAGGTCATCGCACCATAATATATGCTCATAACAAAAATCTTCCTTTTTATTCCTCATATTGCACATATATGTAAGCATATCTAGTTTATCACCAAGAATTTCATTTTAACATAATGTAGGCACATAACTATTTGTAGGAATCATACATAAACATATTATTCCTTAGCACACATTGCTTACATAACTCATCTTAGGCAAGATCATGACATGTTACTTCATAGAATCACTATAGAACCATATTATGTCCATTTATCATGCCCTTATGATTTCAATCATCTTAGGTTCACATTATCAATTTAGATTATTCATGCATTAAGCTTATTTAATGCAATTAAAATTTTACGTATCCAATTATTTCATAAACAAACATACTAATTCATATTAGAACACTTAAATATATGAAGGCATATTATCATCATCATTTGGCCACACTAAAATCACACATATACACTATAATTTTCTTAATTTAAACTATGCTAAGCATTCTCACAAGATCATTACCAAACCAATTTTCATTTCATACCCATATCCATACTTAATTGTATTAATTACATACAACATACACACACTTTAATTAATGTATTACACACACACATTATGTACTCTATTGAATACACTTACAATGAGCTTAATCACACCACTTGAGCCTTCTGACACCTTCTCCTGGCCTTTCCCCTTTCTTGGCTAACCTTTTTTTATAAACATCACCTATAACAAGCTTTAAAAAATCCATAGAAAAATCCACATGCTTCAAAAGTTTAAATTGGCTTTAGACTACTTGTACAAACCTTAAAAGATGTATTAGAAAATTATGAAACCACTTAAAAACTCACTTACACAAAATGATGACACTGTACACTCCAACTTCCTTCTTAAAAATTCTTTAATTCTTTCTTTATTTTCTTTGTGATTGATTGAATCTAGAGGTTTAGACAATTAAAAACTAAGATTTATATATGGAATTAAGAGGTTAAAGTGGAAGAAGAAATAAAAAAAATAGAGAAGGGCTAAGGGTAAAAGTTGTTAGCTTCAATACAGGAAACATGAGGATAATACTACTACAAGTTTGACCATACCAAGTGTCTTTGATCTTTTTTTTATAAGTGTTAAAATCTAAGGCCTAAGATCCATTCCTTCTTAATCTAATGGCTCTCTTTAATCCAATTTCCATTTTTTTCTTTTTGAAAATATTTTCAACAAATTAAAACATCAATTAACATCCCTAATGGTCTTATAAAATTTCTTTAATTAGGACTCCAAAGCTTTTATAAATCCATGGTTGAAAATTGAGAAAACCAAATAAAAATAATACTTTTAACTTTGCTCGATTTTTATAAAATACTTCTTAGTATTAAAAAAAACTCTAATTCTAAAGCCAATAGGCTACTTAGAATATTTGAGCATCAAGTAGTACTAATCTCAAGTCATTTTGAGCAAAAATAAATTATTTTATAATTCAGCTTTAACTAGGTCTCTATTCGTAAAACACTATCCTTAAATCTTTACTAACATTTTTAACCATCTTAATGACTTCATTTTCATTTTAAACTTTTCTAAATTATTATTTTTATTCTATTTATTAGTATAGCTCAGCTCTCGAGAAACACTATTCAATCTTCGTGAAGCACTATTCATAATCATAATTTTTATCAATTGTTAACTATCTAAATGATCTTATTTTCATGCTAGAATACACTCATAAACTATAAACAACACATACTTTTAATTATTAAAAAAACTTGTCCACATCCTAAAATTTACTATTCATGACTCGAGATTTTTGGGTGTTACATAAATGGCTTTTATCTTTTTAGGATCTGCCTCTATGCCATGATGGCTTACCTAGAGGTAACTCTAAATATACATTTCTTTGGATTAAACCTTAGGTTATATCTTTGCAATATACTTAAAAAATTTTCTAAAGCTTCCACATGTGTTTCTCTAGTTTTTGATTTCTCTATGAAATAAAGTGGTTGCATCTGTTGATATGTAGCACCCATATTTTTTAGTCCAAATGGCATGTATATAATAATATGTTCCCTATTTAGTGATAAAGGTGGTTTTTATCTTATCTAGGATCATAGTAAAGATTTGATTGTATTTGGAGAATCCATCAGCTAATGAATACTTCGCTTGTAGGGTAGTGTTGTTTATGAGCACATCAATATATGGAAGTGGGGAAACATCTTTAGGATAGGCCTTATTCAAATCTATATAATCTACACACATTCTTGCTTGGCCATCCTTTTTAGGATCCGTAATATATTAGCCATCGAAGAAGGGAATTCTACTACATTTAGGAATTTATCTTCAATTTGGCTTTTTGCTTCATCTTTGATTTTACTAGCCTATTTTGGTCTCATCCTTTGAAGTTTTATCTTATGAGTTTGGCATTAAGATAAGTTGGGATGTAATGTTGGGCTATATCTAGATCTATTTTACATATATCATTATAATACTAGGCGAACACTTTCTCATGTTTTCTCAAGGCCTCTTTTATGGATTTTCTTTTTTCATTTTATAAGATATATGTTAGTAATATGATCTTAGGGTTTTGTTCATCCCTTAATTTAAATAATATTGTATAGATAAAGTTAATATTAGATATACTTATTAGATGATTATTACAAAGTGTAGTGACTTCTTGTAGGATATCGAACAAGTAAGCAAAATTAGAGTTAACTTTATTAAAAGAATCATTACCAAAATAATCTAATGCTAAAAAGAAATCATCTAAAGTATTATCTACTACATCATCTAACTTATTATCTATAAAATCTTGGGCAAATTTTTATATGGTAATGATTACATTTGAAATGATAATCTCTTCAAGCTTATGATCTTCTAAGATTAGGTGCTTTATCTTTAAAATTTCTTCTTCATTACCCCTTAACCTCAGCTTCTCTCTTCCTCAATTGGCTATTAGATTTGCAAAGATTTTCCAAAATTAAGTTTATGTATGCAATTGATCTGTGTAGGTTTAAATAAGCCATCATAAAAATTGCCATTAATAATGAAGAACTCACTTAACTTGTTGCCATGTTTGACAGTTTATTCGTCTCTTGATATCCCAATCCTGTCCTATGTGTTACCTTTTTAAAATCTAGGAAACTAGAAATTCCTTTACCATTTTTACCTAAGCCGATTATCGAAAGGAAACTTTACTTTTTCATGATACTTGACACATGAGGATCTATTTTGTCTTTGTATATCATAGCCACTTCGAATCATAGCAATAGTGGTTCTATTAAATTTAAACTTGTAATTACATCTCCTATTGCAAGAGCTTTTATTTTCACTATCTCATTATGCAATAGTGGTGAAGTATAGATTGGACTCTACCAAGTTTATGGAACTGTGGGTGCCTTAAAAGTATGGCAAATGTTACAAGTATGTCCAAAATAGTGAAAGTGACCTTACTTTTATTTGGTCCTACTTTTACCAAACTAGTAAATGGTCCTTCTAAATTATAGTTAGCATCACTATAGGCTCAAATTACCATATAAGATGCCTCTAAGTCTTCCTTATTTAGGCAAGGGTTCCTATGAATTTGCATGGTACTTATATTTATGGCTGATTCATCATCTACTGTGGCACATATTGTGTGTTTCTATTTAACTTTAGTTTAGTTGTACAAAAGGCTTATTATGATCCCTTCTTTCCATTGGGGAGTCTCTATTTGAAAATGCAATAAGGATTGAGGTGTTATTCATTATTGAATTAATTACTTCTTCAGGTGTAGCATAGATTTTATGCATATAGAATCTAAAGCCTTCATTAAAGCTTCCTTGTGCTTTTCGAAGGCTATCAAGAGACCCCATACACTATCATGTGCTTGAGTTTTCTTTAGCTATCTCAAGACTACATCTTCCTCTTCTTCTTTTGGTATAGAGCTTTCTTTATTACTTCTTTGTTTTTCTCTTTCTTATTATATAGTTTCCCACTTTGGGTGACACCTTTATTTTAGTGGGTTCATCATCACTTATCTTTTCCCAAAAATGAGTTGTTTCTTTTTCTTTATTAACACCCCAAATATTGAGCTATAGTCTAGCTACTTGATTTATCCCTACTTTAACAAATGAATCATGTATGAATTCTTCCACCAAACCTAAGAACCATTAAAATATTTTAAGAAAAAGAGGCCCTATTATGATTTTATATCAAATTATTCTCTGAGCTAAGAGAATGCTTACTTGGATTAGCTAGAGTTCAATTGTCTATTAGGTCTTAAACAACATGGCATAAACAAATACAACTATTAGTACTATGTCCTTTACCTTGATGATAATTACAATAGGCATTTGGGTCCCATTTAGGAAGTAATGGATTTGGCGGTAATTTAGGAACAAATGGTGTAACTATATCTTTCTCTTTAAACTTTCCCAAGACCTTAGATAATGATTTTCCTAGGTTTGACAATTTACAATTTTCTAAGGATGGATATCAACTAGCATTTGATTAGAAGTCCAAGATCCCAAATTTCATTTCTAACTTTACTTCTTTTTTACTTTCAATGTCTTTAAGAAACCTTAGAGCGGCATCATAAACTTAAAAAAGTTGCTAAAGAAAGATACTATAGTTTGTTAGAGATGTATACAAGTGCATTATTTACTACAATCCTTACTTGACCTTTTTTAAGGGTGATAATTCCATTCAAGGCACCTTATTTCTCTATCCCAATAAGAAATCCATAAAAGTTTCATCAAATTTTTGCTTTATAGGTTCAAGGTCATGTACTAAAATCTCGATATTGGTATTAAAAGCATATTTTTTGGTAAATGCTTTAACAAATTTAGTCTAACATTAGGTAGTGACTTTATCTATCTAATAGAACCACTTTACCAGTGTGCTTTTTAATGATAAAACAAACAAATTTGTGATTTGTTTCTCACTTAAGCTCGTGGTACTCATTATGGTATCATATTGCCTAATATGCATTCCAGGGTCCCTTTTCCTATTGAATTTTGATTGTTTGGGCATTTTAAACTTGCTTAGAAGTCTGACCTCACCTACCAAAAGACTTTAAATCTTCTAATATAGTATTTTTGTGACCTTGGGCTAACTTTCTTAACTTATCTATTTCACTTTTGACCTCTTCAGTAGCCTCTTGCCTTATATCCTTAACCTTTTTTTCTTTGTTTTTGTTTAAGTAATCGTCTATACCCTTAAAATTGTCATTGGCATCTTTAACACCTTTTCCTTTATCTTTATTGGCTCCACCCTCACCTATACCTAGGTTGGCTTTAATGGCATTCAACTAGGTATTCATCCTTTCATTTGGTGACCCCCCTTACTTGATCTGCTGTTGGATCCCAATGAGGAACAACACACAGTTGATATCTAACTTTTTTTAAACAATTATTACTTAAAACTCTTTACTTTTGTAGTTGTTATCATAAAAGCTCTTAATAAATGCATACTGAAAACATGTAATAGGTTAAATAATTCTAAATTATCATGCTAAACATTTTGCATCATAACAGCTACCGATAATGCTACCCAAAATAGTAACATGTATAAAAAGCACTTATAATGAGTCTTACATCAATATCCAACCTCTATATCAACTAAAATATATAACTTTACACACATATCTCAATATACATCATACTCAGCTCATATAGCTCAAACATATATCAACTCAAAACATATAAACTTATATCACTTATATACAATCCATGCATTTAGAAATTACATACAATCCTTAAACACATGTTTAGGTCTATAACCCTTTCATTAATACATATGAGTGACAAACAAACTTGATATAATACACAATACATAAGTCAACATATAACTCTAAAAAACAACTCTACTTAGGTCATCCTCATCTATTGTAACCTATAGCTTCTGCTACATACTCATAAACTTATAAACCTATGTATCACAAAACACAAATGACATGCTAAGCTTCACAGCTTATTGGTGTATCCAATAGCATTATGTGCACACATGCCTATGTAAGACACAATTATAATTCCATAGCATGCATATAACATTAATGGCATAGAAAAGGTGTTTGCAAATAAACTAAATTCATAACATGAAAATTATATTAGAACCTTACATGCATAACAATTATTTTTCTCCAATGATTATTTACACATTGATTTAATTGCTATACATTATATAAATTTCTAATTAATTATCATGTAGATCTAGCTATAACTATCAATCTTAATTATATATGTCATGTCATTTAATATGCATAAACTACCATTTCATCATAAGAAGCGTACTTATTAATTCATTCTCGTTTGCTTAGTTATTTACACATTCTTTATTATAATTATTAAACTCCTTAAGGTAAGATCACTTAAGTTATAATTTCTAATGAATCACATGAGTTAAATAATATTTGTAATGCCCAAAAAATCTTAGTGTTATAAATAGTGCTTTCTAGGATGTGAATAGTGTTTTCATGAGGTAGATGACACTAAGTTTATTGAATGGAAGTACTAATTATAACATAATTATAGGTAAATTTTGAAGTTCAAATGAGGTTGTTTAAGTGGTTAAAAATGACTGCAAAGTTTTGCAACAGTGTCACATAAATAGTGACTTAGTTTTAGCTGAACCGTAAAATATTAAAAAATTCTGAGATTTATACAACTTGATACTTAAAAATTTTCATTAGCCTATTGCCATTGGAATTGGAATTTTTAGATATCAAGAACTATTTTTAGGAAAATCAAGTAACATTAAAACTAGTGAATTTAATAATTTTTTCTCATTTTTTGAGCTCCAATTTTTAGAGGATTGTGAGGCAAAATAAAAGTGAATTTTACGAATAAATTTGGCATTCAATTGAGATAATAAGTGGAGGAAAAATTAAGGAAAATAGGGAGAAAATTCTTTTAAAAATAATATTTATGAAAAGTGTAAAAAGGTTAAAAAATTCTTAAAAAGTCAACATTTCTCTCATTCCTCTCCTCCCTCAAGAAGCCATCAACTTTTTCCCTTAGTTTCCCTCATTTTTCTTGTTTTCTTCTTCCATTTAAGCTTATTCTTACCTAATTAAACATATTTTTAGTGCCTCTACACCTTTAAATACATCTCAAAAGTGAAATTCACAAAGGAAAATGCTTAAAATTCCCAATTTCATACCCTCATAAATAGAGACCATTTTTGTTCGGGTGAGTTTTTTTAACTTATAATATTTTTCCTAGTTTCTACAAGTGTTCAAGAGATCTTTAACATTTTAGATTTTAAGTTTGAGCTTTGGTTGAATTATTTAAGGTTTTTCAATTTTATGTTAGAGAATTTTGACAAAACCTGAGACAAGGGGAAATCGAAGGCATAGATGAGCCTTGGGGTGACACTATAACATCATTGGTATGTGTAATTAAAATAAATTATGCACTATTCCATTATATGCGTCAAATTCCATAATATGCCTAATATGTGATAAATGGTCATAAATGCTTAATGTAATAAATGTGAGATATTTATTATGTCATATGGATTTTATGATTTGTAAATATGTGTTTTAGAAGATAAGAAATAATTAAGAACTATTGGATGCACATGAATTGCTTGAATTTCCATAATATTCATAAAAAGGACTAACATGAGGTATAAAATGCCTATTGTAACAATTAAGCATAATTAGGCACAAAATTATATTATTCGAGGCTTTTAAAATATGTGGGAATGAATGAAAGTGTGGTAATGCATTCAAAATGAAGAATGTTCATAATGTGCTTATTTAGACAAAATAGGCATAATATGGAAAATTGAAGCAAATTATCCATGTAAAGACTTTTACTAATGCTTTTGGGTATGATTAATGTGTTTTACATTATTTATAAAGTTTATATGTTATTTTGTTGTCATTTTATGTGATATGGCCAAATGGGTCACAAGGCCAACCATAGGTGTGTCACATGAGTGCTAGTTGGCCATGTAAAATGCTAAGAGATGAAATAAAAAGAGAACATGGTGTGATTAGGAAATAATGTAAAGTGATGATATGCAATGTATTTGTAGAATGATTTATATCATAATATGTGAGTGTTATGTTGTTTTGGTCGAATAGACATATTGGCAATAATATACATAATTAAAATGTATTTTAAAGTGAAATTGACAAAAATAATGGCTAGAAAGCTTAATGGTTGAATGGTGTTTGAGCCATAAAAGTTTATGCATTTAGTTATGTGTATGATTTTGGTGTATAATATGTGATTTATGGCCATGTATATTACATTGTTAGCTAATTTATGCATTAATGGTATACTTAGTTGAATGGCATCATTGAAAGGTATGTGCATGAAAAATCATGAAATAATGATATGGTATTCATGCATGTCATACTTCTTATGTTGATGATAAGAATGAATAAAATTACATACAGATGAAGTTTAGGGCCAAAATGTGTTCTAAACATAATATGAGCCAAAAAGTGGTGTTTAACACGAAGTATGCCATAATATGGTGGATTTGAAGAACTTTTGGGCATAATGAGTCTTGAGTGAACTTATGTCATAAAATGAATGTAATAATGGCAAGTTTGTAGTGATAAACCATAAATGAGATGAAAATGATGTTCTAATGTGCATGTACCAATGAATATGGCTAAAAGGCATGTTAAAATGTTCATGATGACTAAAATGTGGTTTTCAATGCATTTATATAGTTCTAGTCATTCGATGGCTAAAATAAGGAAGTTAAAAGATATATAAGCTTAATTAAGATGGTGAAACTAAAACTTATCAATTTTAGCCTGTATGATGCAACAACCTAGGAATGGATAGGATGACCAGTCAGTTAGGGTAGCTAGGGTACTTCTGTGCCTAGATTAAGTCTCCAAGGGTTTACTATATGCCTTACCTATAGATTTATATTATGATCTTTAGATCCATACCAATGCAGCCACTGTAAGCTCCCATAGGGGCCACTACACATTTATATGCAAGTGCAACTGCATAAACCTAGATAGGTACTGCATAACCTTTTCTATGCTGGTGCAGCAAGTGTTAGGTAAAAAATATGGACCACTGCACATTATTAATCCCTTTATCAATAAGCTTTGTGGTTATCCAAAATAGGCTTAATGTAATGCCCCAAAAATCTCGACAATTATGAATAGTACTTTCCCAAGATGAATAGTGTTCCCAAGACTCGAGATGCACTAAAGTCATCAAAGGGAAGTATTAATCATAAAATACTTTTGGGCAAAGTTTAAAGTCAATTTGAGGTCATTAGAGTGGTTAAAAATGCTAAGAAAGTTTTTACGATAGTGTCTTGAGAATAGTGACCAAGGTAAAACTGAACCGTAAATTAATTTCATAGTTCCTTAGAAAATTATGAAAATATTACAACCTCATACGTAAAATTCCAACAAATCTAATGGCACTAAAATCAAAATTTTTTGATATTAAGAAGTAATTTTTCTAGAATTCGGGCACTATAAAATTAATGAAATAAATTGATTTTTCAATATTTTTAAGCACTAATTTTTAGAGGCACCTAATGGATAAATAAAGTGAATTATTTCCTTAAAAATGGCAATTTACAATGCTTGAGAAGTGAAGAAAAATTGGAAAAGATTTTGTTCCATAAAATAATTTGATAAAGGGGTATATATAAGAGTTAAAATAACATAAAAAAGGGTCAAAACACTATTCATTTTCTTCCCCATACAGCTATTAAAGTTCCTTTCCCCTCTTGTCCCATTTCTTTCAATTCTTCTTCCTTCTAGAGCTAAAATCAGCCCACTAAAAATAAATTATAGAGCCTCCATACCATGAAAAACATATAGCAGGTGGAACATTCGGGAAAAACAAACTAGAATAGTCATTTTCATTACCCCGTGAATATTACCCACTAATTTTTGGGTAAAAATTTTTTACTTCCATAATTTTTCCTAGCTACTAAAGGTGCTCAAGAGTTATTATATAGCCTTAGATTAATTTTTAAAGCTACGGTTTATTTATTTCAAATTTTTTAATGTTTATTTTAGGTTTATGTTAGGAACCTCTAACCTGAGTCATGATAAACGAAAAGCTAAGGTGTAGACCGGTCTCTAGGAACCTTTTTAAATGTCTTAATATGTGAAATCAAAATAAGATAGGCATTTTTAAATTAAATGCATCTATTATGTCAAGTATGCCAAAAATGCTCTTTTGTGTGTGTAATTATTAAAGCTATGCTTTAAATGTGTATTATGGCACCTAATATTTGTTTTAAGATTATTTGTATGTTTAGTATGCATTTAGATTGTGTGGAAGTACTAATTTCATTATAAGAGCGATGGAAGCCCTAATATGTATCATAATAAGAGCAAAATGGCTGACTTTAGAATTTATAGATAGATGAACAAAAAAAGTGTCTAATTTATGTATATGGCATGATTATTAATGAATGAAAAAAAAGTAAGCATTAAGTATGTAATATGTTCATTATATGCTTTAAGTTAGGTGTATGTTGTCAATAGGTGGAAATGCCTTTATTAATACTTATAAGTATGACATTAAGTATCACAATGAGAGAATGATGGTGCATGATCTAAACCATTAAAATGTGGTCATTTTTATCAGACGGCCGAATGCCATGGGGTGTGGCATGAAAGTACACTTGTTTGGTTGTGATGGCTTAAAATGTAAGCAAATGGCTAGATGTGCGTGTGTTAGTCACAACTTAGGTGCTAAAGTGCACTCTCATCATTTTAATGTTATAGGTTATGGTGGAATGAATGCCTTAAGATGACCAAATAATGTAAATAATAATAGAGGCATAAAAAAGGGGAATGACCAAATGGCTTATAATGAGCAATATACATGATGTTTCATAAATTGTGTAAAATTTTGGTATGTGTCTTTTAAATTCATATTTTTAAACATGAATATGAAGTAAATTATGAAATAATTAAAGTTTAAGACCTACAATAGACTTAAACCTTAATGGACCTAAAAAAGGATATTAAAAGCCCGTTATGCCATAAAATGGGAACCTTAATGAATACAAAGGCATAAATGGGCTTGAATGCCATTATGACCTTAGTTTAGTATATATTTGTTAAATATATAATAGAAATCCTCAAATAATATGGAGAATGCAATTGAACACGAATATGACATAATGGGCATAGATGCTAAAAAAAGGCGATTTCACAATGTATAAGCAATTTTAGTCACTTATTAGATAAAATATCTATATTAAAAGTTATATAAAATTATTTAAGATGGTGAAACTAATGACAATGGTTTTTAGCCTATTAGATGCAACAACCTAGGAAATGGATAGGTTGACCTATCAACTAAGGGATATACTAGCTGCTAGGGTACTTTAATGCTTAGATAAGTTCTAATGGTAAACTTGTAGTCTACCTATGGATATATGTGTTTTGATCTTTGAATCTAGCGGATGTAGCCACTAGTCAAGGTCTTATTAGGGCCATTGCATAAAATACTTTATAGGTGCAGCTGCGTAAGTTAGGCTAGACACTACACTATGCTAGTGCAGTAGCTAATTGGTCCAAAATATAGGCCACTACATGGATTATGACCCCGTTATCCATAGGATTATGGAAATTTTTCATGGGCATAAGATAAAAGAATGAAAAAAAATTTAATAAATAAAGACATTATTTGTGTAATGGCTATAAATTGACTAGTAATCCTATATATGATATAATTTGGTGAAAAGGAATATACATAGCATTGTTTTATGTTGTTCACTATGAATGAATGAATTGAAGTCATTTGTGCATTGTGTATGTTAATTCTTGATTTCATTAAGACATGTCATTCTTAGAGTGCATTTTATGCATGTGTTTAAACATTATACACTTAAATGAATGGCATAATCACATTAACTTGTTTAATGGAAATGTTAGCACATAATATTTCAATTTCACCACTAAGCATTATGCTTAGTATGTCATTTGTTTTACAATGTGTAGGTATAAAGATTTTTGACACCAAAGCCTTAAAACATCAAGAAAGATAAGAAAAAGGCTTTATTTTTAGTAAAGCACTTTTTTCTAATAGAAGTGATGTATGGGAAGCACTCATATGTATATGAAAAAGGGGATGGGCTAAATTATATTTATTTTGTAAACATTCCAACTAAAAGTGTTACTTTCTATTTATGGTCTATAAACTATTTTAAATAATGAGATTGCATGTTGTGTTGTATGATATCTCTTCTTGAGGTTGAGATATCATGTATTGTGATTGAGTGCTGTTAAAGTGGTCAGAGGATCATATTGTGATAGAGAATGTGTGTGATTGATTATAGACGTGCATTTTTCTTCTACAAGTTGCCATTTAATAATTCTTTTATTAGAATTTATGCAAATTTAACTAATTAATTTGATTAAATAATTAATTTTGAAAATTAATTATTGGTTTCAATAATAGTTGGAACAAATTCAACATTTTTAAGTATATGTATCCCAAAAATCCCAAAAATAATTTTCAATTTGAATGAAATTTTTTCCTTTTTGAAAATGGTTTCAAAATATGAAATAATGCTTAAATATGAAATAAATTTTTTTCATTTGATTAATGAGATTAATTATCAAATTTAAAAGTTCACAAAGCTAAGCATATATGGCATGTTAATTTTGCATGAGTTGTAAAATAAACTAAATTCAACCAAGTGGGATCTAAAAATTGCAAGGTAATTTTATGCATTAGAATTGCATGTGAAGTGTGTATGTTTAGCATGATGACTAGTTATAAACAAAGGTGAATGAGATTGATCAACATTATTATGGACAAAGATTAATGAGATTGATCTGAATTAGATGAATTATTTTCTTTGGTTAAATTAGGCTTACGTGTCCTGACCTTTTCTCTTATTTCTCTATTATATTTCTCTTCTCATCTAATTCTCCTCACATGTAACGTGAAATCTTCTAATTTATATGATACATAATTATATTACATAGGGTTATATTAGGAAGAAGAAATGTATGGAGCTAATAAAGAATAAGGCCTACCAAAGATGACTAAGAAGAAATAAATTAGAAATATTATTTTATTTGTTTTTGGGTTTGTAATTCATACATACTATGTAGGGTCCAACCTAAGTTGGTTTCCTTTGGCTTAATGAAATCAATGTAGTAAAAATTCATAACTAGATTATATATTTAATGAGATTATATATCATATATATGATTTAAAGAGATTAAATATACATATGCATGCCAAGGCATATGAAATCCTTTTGCATGAGCATATGAAAGTATATAACCTTGATGAGACTAAAATTGAAAAATTCCATCCAACCAAATACTAAGACTTGCAAGCCTTCTGTTAGAATAGTTTTAACAAGAGTTCTTTTTAGTGTTAGGTTGTTAGGTAAACCCAAGCCCATACTACATCAAATATGTTATAGCTATACTAATATGTCCATTTTAGACATTTTATTAGCTTATTCACCAAACCCAAGATCAATGGTTCTAGACACAGATTAGGGAAATTTATATGAGATACACATACACCAAGTGTTGGTGACCCAATGATCAGTAGTTTTATATAATGCAATTAGCATAAGATGCATATCATTTCTACAATAGGTGGGGCTTGTTAGGCAAACCTAAGGTTCGACCTTAATGAGAGATGGATACTGCTTCACTAGACAAACCATCAACTTTTTCTCCAATTAATATGAGGGCTATTGATTTGTAATGAAATAGTGGGAGCATATATGGGATTTATAAAAAAGAACCTTATAAATTGAATTCATGTACACAATTATGCTCTAACATGTTTCAATCTTTACATGTCCGTTGTTTTATTGTATCATAAGTATATTGAATTTGAATTTGTACATGATTCTTGATGCTAATATTGGCTAAAATAAGTTTGAAATTTGAGAATAGTTCTTAGAAGTGAGAAGATAGATATGTGTTAGACATATATATTCCACTTTTTTTGATTGATGAAAATTCTAGCCGAGTGTTAAAAGCTTTTTCAAAAGCATATGGGGATGGTAATATGATTGCCTTTATGTCTCCTAAACTTTAGAAAGAGCATCGGCATGTGACAATTAGATTATCAAATATCATCATATGAAATAAAAGATATGTGATATCTAAGATATTATTTCATTTGAAGATAATAGAAGACACTTCAAAAGTTTAAAGTGATGGGCTTTAATTCGATAATTTTATGATATATTAAAATTAAAAGTTAATTCTATAATCACAAAAACATGGTAAATCTGATAAAGACTTTTTTATTAGGAACAGAAATAATAGTCTAATTAGTTAAAAGCCTATGGAAGCAAAAAGAGACTAGTCCTAAAAACATAACTATATGGCTTACTTTGTGTCTCGAATGAAAAGGAAGCATGTAATGCTTCAACTTTAGGTTCTAGTATTATTGAGATTGATGCAATTAATTTTTTCACACAAGGGTATTAGATATTAGTTGTGTGAAATAAAAAGTAGGAGAAAGTTTAACAAGTGTGATGTGGACCTACAGGTGGTAAATAAAGTAAGAGTTGCTGCATTAGCCATATGAATATATAATTTCTATTTACCTTTATGGACTTGTATTAGAACTTAATAATTGTTATTTTGTTCTTCTTGAATAAGAATATTATTTCTTTATGTTGTCCTACTAAAAAAGATTTTGATATTTCTATTAATAAAAGTAAGGGTTGCTTTGTTTATAAAGAAAATGTTTTATATTTCTCTAGATTGAATGTTGGTGGAATATATGTTCTTGATAATTAAAAGGAACTCTTTAATATTAATATTGAGAGATAAAAAGTGGACAACCTAAAACCGTCTTTCTTGTGGCACTATCATTTAGGCAATATGTATAAGAAGTGCATGTCTAAGTTTCACAAGTTTTGTGACATAAGTTTAGTTAGGCAATATGTAGATATTATGATATTTTCTTAGACCTATGATCTCCAAAGGTTAATCTCAAGTAAGGTGATTCTATGTAATCCCCACTCTAATCATAGGAGTAGGTTATGGTTTCAAATTGTTTAACATTGTATAGTTCATTGTTTTCAATTTATAAGCAATTTGTTATTTTCATTCCTAATCACCTAAACCTATCTATAAGCATGTTATTGTCTGAACAGACTTACTTTCTTGGTATATGCATGATTTGTTGTCTATATGGATTTATATTCGATAATAGTGTCCTATTTGTCTTATGTATCATACCCTAATATATTCTACTTACTATATTGATATAATCCTCTAATGTTATCATGTTGTGTAAATATTCCATCCTATAACATGTATATTATTGACATACTGAAATTGTTGTTAAGTTCACATAGACTCCCTTTCATGAGAAATGTAGTCTGTACAGATAATCTTGTCTCATTTTTATGTATTCAGCCTTTCAAGTCTACACGGACTCCCTCTCATGAGGAACGTAGTTTGCATAGATATTTACTTTGAATTCCAATTTTCACATGTATTTGTATTACTGTCCTCTTTTTGTGTCTTTATGAATCCTTATTTGTTATCTTTAACCTTTTTCTTTGAGTTGTATGCAAGTGACCCTTCTCACTTAAGTAAAGGTGTAAACAAACATTATAACCCTTACAAGCTGTAGTCCACACGGACATATGCTTTAGCTATACAGGGTTTGTATAGACTTAAAGACGTACAGATGGGACTAATTAAGTTCTTTCTTTTATTTCCTTTGATTTTTGCCCTTTCATTCTCTTGTTTATTTTGGGTTGTAATAAGTAGTTAAACAACTAGTTTTATATGCCAAATGCCTAACATTGACATTAAAATTGTTTTCTAACTAATTGATTGCCATTTTCCTAATCATTTGAGTTTTCTCTAATCAAAAGTCATATTAAAAGTGTATTGTAAGAAAGGCCAATCTCCTAGAGATGGGAGTCGGGCAATTACTGCCAATTCCTATGGAATTATGAGTAATTGTCAAGTCAAATAACAAGTAATCAATTATCCACTTTTTGGATGTATAATACATTTGTTTTATGCTTTAAAATACTGCAATTTACTTCTTTAAAATGAAAAAGGGATATAACTACTTTAAATATAATGCATGATTGCTTGATAAGGGATTGATAAATGTTACAATATATAAAGAAGTCATATTATTCAAGCATAAATAAGATCTAAATTCCAAACTTTTTTGGTACAGAAGATCAAAGGTCCTGGTGTAGAGGCCAGTTGGCAACTCCACTAACCACTCTCATCTTTCATAAAAATATTATAATCACTATAGTATCAACTCAATTGGGGAACTAAGAATCTCAATCTGAAAGTGCCTAAACAATGTGCCATCTAATATTCTAATTTTTACCAATCCTATGCATTGCACTCTATATCTAAACTGTGTCCTTTTTACCATTGATGGTGTTGTAAATCATGACTCCATTTTTCATTCAAGAATAAAGAAGTGCTAGCATATCCATCACTCACAAGCCTCGTGCCTTCGGGTATATAAAAAGGTGAACTAATCGATCACTATTATCCTTGATTGGAAAGACCCTTTAGGAGGGACCTCGACTAGTAGGAGCCAATAAGCCTTCTAACCAAATCATGAGCCCATATAGTCAAGCTTAGCAACTTTCCTTAGGTTGTATGACCTTAAGAGTTTATGTTTGCATTATGACTGTTATGCGGGCTTATTGCATTTAAACTTATTTCAAGTGGGGGTAAGCCTATTATGCCTTTTATTTGAAATAGGCCCAACCTAATTTCACCTTAAATAAGACTTAAATGTCATAGGCCATTATCCTTGCATACACTCTAAATGTGAGAGGTCATTGGGCCTAATTAACCCCATATTCGAATTTATATATCCCCCAATGATGCTTAGGTAAGCCTACCTTAGAAGAATGACTAAGACCACGAGTATAGGAGTAATACGGTTTAAAGGCTTATTGCTTGTGTTTGTGCTTATACATTTAACATGTATCCTTTTTGTATACATATGCATAATATACTTACCACAAAACATAAAATTTACATACTTTTTATTTTTTATCTTTCATGCTTCTATATGCCATATGTATATCATGCTTTGTCTTAATGCACATATATAACACTATACCTATTGCATAAAATTTTTGTCTACTACATAAACTTTGTGTTTTTCTTGTACACCATATGTGTTCGTGACCCTTTCATTTTCCTAAGATTAATCAAACTGAAGTAGCCTAAGACTCAACTTAGGCCTTACTCCTCGAGTCTCGAAAGATGAGAAGGAAGCTAAAGGAATCTAGGGCTGCCCCTTTTTGATTATCTTAGGGGGTGTGAGTTAGGCACCATAAGGTAGGAGTCACCACTCGACATAGTCGAGAAATACCTTATAGGGTCAAAACTAGAGCGGTTCGAAACCCTACTCTTATTTATGCCACAAATTAATATTGAAATTTATTTTGAATTTATGATACTATTCCTTTTCTCAAGCGATATTTTGCAATTAAAATAAACCACACATTCAAATAGAAGAACTTATAGAATATATTTACAAAAAAATAAATAGGTACTTGAAATCAAAATAACATACATGAAATTAGGCAATTGATTGGTTCGAGAACTTTAGTTCTCTCATGCCAATTTTAGAAAAGAGGTTTTATTGTAGTGACTTTTTATTTAAAATCGGATAATGTGTTTGAGAACTTTAGTTCTCGTATAGTAATTTTGGGAAAACAAATTTTATTGTGATGATTTTTATTTGGAAGAATGGTTTGAGAACTTTGGTTCTCAAAATATCAATTTGGAAAATAAATGTTATTACTGTAAATTTTATTAAGAAAGAATTAGAATTTATTTTATTAGCAAAACACCAATTTATTGGGTAAAAATATGATTTTGAATATTATTTCTTTTTATCGTGTAAAACTATTTTTCTACCTATTTCAGTGTTCATGGAATATTTCAGGATTAAAATTGGATATATCATACATAAATCGGGTTATGGATTTAATTTGAGAACTTTGGTTGTCACATGTTAATTTTTAGAAAATAACTTTACTGTGACTTTTATTAAGAAAAATAAAAAAAAATTTTATTAATAAAACACCAATTAATTAAATAAAAATATTTTGGTTGTTTTTTTGATTGCATGAAAAATCATTTTCCTAATTATTACAGCATTCACGGAATATACAGGAAAATAATTCGAACGAAAAAATAAAATGGAAGGTAATTACCTAAAATACAATCTAACCAAATGAAAAATAAATATAAAATTTACATTTCGGAATGCCTAAAATACAATCTAACAAATAATAGGTAACTACAACAACAATCAACCCTCAAATAACTAGATTACTCTTATCACAATAATAGAAATAATATATTAGCATGTGAATGAAAAATAAAAAAACGGACAAAAATTAAATAAAAATAAACAATCGCAAAAATACAAAATATCACATAAATAAATTATCACATCGAACTAGTAATGGATAATGCAAGAAGAAAAATAAAATCAGCCCAAACAACCAAAAATAATATTTTTTTGATGCGAATCAAAAATAAAAAAAGATAGGTAAAAATTAAATAAAATAGACAGTCACAAAAATACAAAATATGGCCTAAATAAATTACCACATCTAACTAGTAAATGGATAATGCAAAAAGAAAAATAAAATAAGCCCAAATGATCGAAATTAATATTTTTGATGTCAAGCAAAAATAAAAGCACGGACATAAATTAAAGGAAAATAAATAGTCTCACAAATGCAAAAATATGGCACAAATAATTTACCATATCTAATTAGTATATGGATAAAATGTAGAAAAAAAATGAAAAATAGATGAAAAAATAGGTTAATCAACACACCGGTATATTTTCCTTTAGAAAGACCTCGACTCGGATTGAAAACAGTGCTTGAATCTTGGAAAAGACGCAAAAAAAATGGAGTTGGAAAAGTATTCTAGTGTTTTTTGTGCAGTTTCTCTCTCCTTAAATTGACCAACCTTGACTTAAAATGACCCAATTGGCTTTTATGCAAGACCCCTAAGGCAGAAAAATGGGCATTTTGCTTAAAAATGGTCGTTCCCAGGGGCGAAACAACCATTTTCAGGAGCAAAATGGTTGTTTTGGCCATTCCGCATGCGGGAACACCCTTTTTGGGCCGAATGGCCCAAATGGCCATTTTCGAAGCCAAAATGGACGTTTTGGGCCTAGAACGGGTGTCCCACTCGCGGGACGGCCCGCTTTAAACCAAAATGGTCAAAACGGACATTTTGTTCCTCTGAACAACCATTTTCTTTTTTCAAAAAAAGGTCTAAGATCTTTGGTTTGGACATAAAAAATCCATTTTTGGGATTTTTATCCTTTTCATCATGATTAGGCAAACTGAACGTAGGAGCCCTAGAGACCTAGTGTCTACAGTTGCCCCTAACTTTGGGGAGGTGACTACAGAGTGTGAGGTAACCTAAAGTTTAGAAAGGATAGAGAAAAACACCATAGGGGGCAATCTTTCTGTAAGATACATCAGGGCTAGAGTCAGTGCAGTTTAGGCAGTGCTAGGACATTGCACCCAGGGTTAAATTGGTTCAGGCAGTGCTAAAACGTTGCACCTAAAAATCTCTTCAAAGGATTAAATTTGGGTCGTCCCCTCTTTCTTTCTCTCTCTCTCTCTCTCTCTCTCTCTCTCTCTCTTTCTCTCTTTCTCTTTTCTCTCCTCTCCCTCTCCTTTATCTCTCTCTTTTTTGAAGTTAAGCAGTGCTAGGATGTTACACCTGATGGTTGGTTGGATTAGGTAGTGCTAGGACATTACACTTGAGGTCTGGGCAGTGCTAGGATGTTGCACCTAGGGTTGATTGGTTAGGAGTGCTAAGATGTTGCACCTGAAGTCAAGCAGTGCTAGGACATTGCACCCGATGGTTGGTTGGCTCAGGTAGTGCTAAGACATTACACTTGTGGTCTAAGCAATGCTAAGACATTACACCTAGGGTTAAGTTGGTTCAGGTAGTGTTAGGACATTGCACCTAAAAAACCCTTAGAAATGACACATTTGTAAGGTCCCTTAGAAAATTTAGGTTGCCCCTTATGTAGAAAACATGAACCAAAACATGTTAGTTCATCAGAGGTCAATTACAATATAGATGCATGTTG
>CANXYI011454662.1:0-11502 GCA_948208565.1 Hura crepitans | reverse complement strand
ATATATATATATATATATTACTTAATTTATTGATTTAATTACGTTTACTCTTTATGTACCTGTTTCCAGAGATATGTCAATCATATTAATAGATTGTCATAATGATTTTAACTACCTTTAATTTTCTTATTTTATTTACCTTTGTTTTCTAATGATTTTCAAAATATTCAATTATTATCTTTAATTATACTTATCTTGTCGCCATTAACTTTTTCATAATACTTATATATCCATATTCATATGTATTTTTAATTCTCTTATTTTCTTCTTAAAATATTTATTACATTTTAATTATGTTATACAATTATTTTCATAACCTTGTATAATTCTTATTTAAGCCTTTTATATTTATATAATCTTAATTTCCTTAAGTATGTTTATTTAATTACCCTCATTATTATGCTTGCTTAATTATAAAATTCTCTTTTTATTGATATAATAACTATGTAATTCTTAAACATACATACATCTTATAATTTCATTGCTTATATATAGGTAATGATCATAATAATACATTTCTTCTTTTTATTTCTCACAATTAATTTCTTTTGCTTTGTTGTACTCTTATGCTTATATGCATAATTGCCTTAATTTATCAATCATATGTCAATTAAGTTGTGCAATTTATTCCATATAAGCCTATAATTCTTCTTATTGCTTTTCCCTTATATAAATCTTTAATTTTTTAATTATGTGTTTGTAATTAATTTCATTATATTCCTATTTAATCAACTCATTTAATCCTTAATTCTTTTATACACCTATATATTATATTTTTCCTTATATTTACACTTAATCAATTTATACCCTTTAATTATATCTATTGTTCTATTTAACCACACCTACTTCTGTTCCATTAACTATTTATCCATATATATAAGCCATAAGCATTTATTTAACTTCATTTTATTTTTCTACATATCTACGTTTATAAATTATTACACTATATACTTAAGTAACTATAATATATCCTTTATTACCTAGTATACATGTTTCGACCATATTAAATTGTTCATCCTACCTATTAGTGATTTTTTTAGGTAAAATTAAGGTGTACAAATGATGGAGAAAGGGAGGAAGGAATTTAGCCATGGAGAAGGGATGAGAGACATGTATAAGCTGGAAGCAAATGAATATTTAATTAATATTTATGTATTTATATGTTGAATGGATTGTTGGGATTAAAAATCAACATTGACATATGGATGGCTAGGATTTTTCCATGTGTATTATTCTTAAAAAATATCATTTAATCATTTTCACCTCATTAATCTCTTATGTCCACTCGGATGGCCAAGATTTATCGTGATACCATTTAATTCCAATGGAAAAAAATGCTCTCTAGACAAACATTTATCCATATATCGATAAATATACACATTTAATTGAATTTATTTCTTTAATTTTTTACTAATAGCTTCCATGATTAGAAAATTCCAAAACTATAGATATGACACTTTTGAAATTTTTCAAGCACATTTCTGAATTTTTTCCTTCGACTTTGAATAATTTACTATTAACATTACACCGTAATCTAGATTTTTTTTTTCAATTTTTAATCCCTTATATGATCTCAAATGCTCCTCAAATTTCACCATAATGTTTTTCATAATTAATATGAATTTTTGGTCAGGTTAACTCTATTCAACCCGAGAACACTATCCATAACCCGATTGTCACTATTCACTGAACCCACTCTCGATTCTCATTTTTCTCACATTTTCTCATTATTACCATGCCACATGTCACTTTCTCATTACTCCCACATGTCTCTCTTCTCTTCTTTATCATGTATAGTGAATTTTTCACCTTGCCCTTGGCTTTTTAACAACATTTACATTTACCCTTTAACTGATTTTCACTTTGTTATTTATGCCAACTAACTCTGCTTGATATGTATGTCCACTTCACTTCCCATATTTTCTTCAAATTCTTATTCTACCCTTATGAAAAATTGGGCCAAAATTCAAAGCGTAATAAATTCAAGTACTCATGTTCTTATATTGGAATGGTCTTTTTAGGTCCACTAATTAAGCAACCAATGACCTTACCATCCAAATCAACCAACTCAGCACCAAAATTGAGGGCATTGCCCACTACAACATGAGAAAGATGAGGTCTTTTCACTAGCCTGAGCTATAAAGCACTAAAAGCACCTATAAGAGCAATAAAAGGAGCTAGCAAAGCCTATTGTGGGAAACTTTACAAAATAAAAACAAGGTGTCAAAATTGCTAAAATAAAGGGCTTAAAGAAAAGGATACAAGGCCACTCAAATAAAGAAAAGTCAAATTCACAGTGTATAATAAGGTCATCCGAGAACATATGTTATAATCCCCACTATGGTAAGGAAGTCATCAACAAGGTACCGAGTTAATCACTCAACTATCTCTAGATCCTCTATCTCTATCATCTTGAGCATCTCCTATAGCATCAGCTTAAAGATTCAATGGGTTATCAGATTATCCTCCTAGTGATTGTCCTGTTCTCCTAAGTACTGATGTATTTATCAAGGAGTGCTATCAAGCACAGGGTACGAGTCCAAGAACCTATGTCAACATAGGAGTCAAAAGGGCCTACCTCTTCACTTGGTCATACTAAGCCAAGTTAACTTGCAAAAGAACTAAAAGGAGGAAGAGAAGTTAAATAAGCCTCTTAACCCTTTATATCACACAGAAATGCTAATCAGAATATTAATATCTAGTAGATATTCATGTTTACCTAAATGCAGGAGTTGGTCATTGATTGAAGATTATCAAACTTTCAACAAGATGGAGGCCGAGTCTATCAAACCAAGGTAGGTGTAGTCCTTATTACTATAATATTGTTGAGCTAAGGTAAGATGTTGAACGAATAGTGCTAAATTTATAAGTCAAATAACCAAATAATGATAAACTGGAAAATAAAAGAAAAAATAGAAAGAATACTCATATGTACTACCTAAATTAAGCCTTAGAAGTATAGGAAGCCCCAAACAAAAGAGTCCAAGGGATGATAGAGGAATGCAGCCCTGAGGTCCCCTAATCTTATAGTGTGACCCAATTTAAGTGCCTCAAATTAGGTAGGATGCCGTAGAGAAAGTCCCACCTAAATTTATAAACAAGGTGGTCCCAAAGAGGTAGAAACAGAAAGCACTAGTAAGGGTGTTCATGACTACTTAATCAGTTAATTAATAAAGAAAATTGGTTCATTAATATCAATTTTTTTAAAATTATTAACTATTAACCAATCCATTAATATTAATTAACCAAACCATTGATTTTGATTTTTTTAGTTTGGATTTTGATTTATTTGATTTGGTTAACAACTAAAATTTTAAATAAATATATATGTTAAAATTATGCAAATTACAAAAGTCATCTATTATTTAAAGTATTTTAAAATAAAAATTACAAACCAAATATCATAAGCCAATATTCAAATACAAATACAATTTAAAAGTTTTATACAAAACTTTCCTTTTATTAAATGATAATTTTACATATACACATGTATATATATAATATTTATAATATATGCCATATATTATAGATATTATATGCATGTATGTATGTATGCATGTGTATACACATGCAAAAAAATAAAAATAATTAATGACTATATTATTGCTAAAGATCAAAAATATTGTCATTAAAAATATCAAATATGTTTTGCTAAACTATTAGTGAAAATTTTCACTTGTTGCTAAAAATATTGATGTAATATCAAAATAGTCAATTAACTAAAACTCGATAGACTTTTTGAATCGTAGATCAAAATCAAAAATAAAAAAATTAATGGGGTAAAAATCAAACCATAATGATGATTTGATTAAACAAAAAACGGTTCAGTTTCAAATCAATTTTAATGATTAACCATTTTTTTGGTTAGCCATGTACACCCCTAAGCACGAGCACAAGTGATCTCCTCCTCTCCTACAAGGACGCGGTAGGCGCAATGATTAAATATAGTCAACATTTGAATTATGACACTAGACTCTTGCTAGAAAGGGAATTCCAATATGTAGCTCATATAACGTTTCCACTTTTAAGCAGAATAGTATACCAGGGCCCTATTATACTATAGAGGTTGCCCAAACATGAAATGCCTACTAGGTAGCAAAAGTCAAAAGGTGTGATAGTTATCTCTCTATAACCAAAATAGAAAGGTATGGGTGGTTTCTATCTACCTTTCTGCCATGGCACAAACCATAAGTAGAGCCCACCTCTTATTATCATTCTTGAGCAGGCCATCAATTAAAAGACCTAAATCAGTGGCTAAAAGGGGGGAATAGATCGCCTCATGAAGTTAGTTATACGACTAGCCATCTTTGGAAGTGTTGCCCCCAATCTTGATGGTTTCTACAAAGACAAGATAAATAGATATCAATTATCACCTCAGGGATATAATAAAGGATAAATGACAATGTAATTACTCTTTTTTAGACAAACCACCTTATATATGATCGGATGAGAAGGATTCGAATGAATATGATAACAATGTGTGAATAGATCCTAATAGATAAAACACCAACCAAGTGGATGTAAGGGTAAAGAAATGAGATGTAAAGTGACAAAATAGTGATAAATAAAATCCAAAAATACTAAAAAATAACCATATTATCCAATCAAATTAAGAGATCATCAGGAAGAATGATGCACACTCTAATCGAATAATAGTTAGACATAAACAAAAGCAAAATGTACACTATATTATTAGGTTCTAGCTAATAATCCCTTATCCAATTGGATAATCTGCATACCAAAGTGGCAAGAACATGTATTCAATTGGATAAGAAATTACACAAGCCAATATCATGAACTTTTATCTAATCGAATGAATTAACACCTAACTGCATAAATGTTAGTCCATAATAGAAAATGCATAAGTTAAATTTATTTCATTTGGATCCATTTATTATTCATAAATTAATTTCCATGTGTCTAAGGGCCTAGTCCTAAACACAACAAAGCCTAATTGCTACATTCCATGTACAAGTAAATATTATATTAGATGTTTAAGGTTTTGATATCCTAAACATTCATTCAATCGAATAAAGGGTACATCCGATTGTATAAGTGTTCATCCCTGCAATTTTGAAAACTATGGCAAATAGAAAAAAATAAAATAAACAAAAAATAAAAGGCAAGAAGCACTAATCATAGGGAGGAGCTTGTTATAGATGTGCCATTAAGATAGTGATGCACTAGGATCTATTCTTTAAATAGAATATTGTGCCAAGCTAGCATGCCTTTTTTGTGTCACTTGATTAAAAGCTTAAAACTAATGTCTTCCCATAACTCAAAAGCCATCGTGGTTTAAGCTTGCAATCACTTAGAAAGATTTTTTAGAAGTTACAAAGGATTAGAAAGTGAAAAAATTGAAAAAGATGATGAAATGAAGATAATAAGGTTTAAATTTTGAACAAGTAGGTTTAACTTTTGGAAGTTGAACCCTTTGCAATCTCGATATTTCATCCAATTGGAGGACTATACTTCATCTTATTAGACGATCACCTTATAATTGTTAAAATGATTTAGATATCCTCTGGTTGTTCTCTTTATTAAAAAAATGACTCAACAAGTCCATTTAAGCCCCTTTTGAGCCTCTTATTTAGCTTTTTAAAGCCTATATAAGCTGTAGACCTAATAAAAAATTACTAATATATATTCCATAACCTATATTATCATTTTATCACTCTAAACTATTCCATCCAAAATACATATCCTGATCATTATTAACATCAAAATCCAACACCCAACTTTAACCCCAGACATAAAGCTTTTGCTAATGCAAGGGACAAATTAACAAGCTTTTTCACTCTTGAATGCATTAGCATAAAGTCGAATTCCAGAAGCAGGCTAATAAACTTTTTAAAAACCTTTTTTTCACTAACAACATTTTTTATAACTATCAGTGATTAAAGATAATACCTATTTAGATTTCTAGAACTGAAACCACATAAAACCTTTAATCATTATCATCAATATAACATCAAGGCTTCTTTTCCCTCTTAAGAGCATGCCACAAATGCCAACTCAAGTTACACCTGCCAAGCAAAGTGAGCTTTCGAAATCACTAACACAACCTTAAGGCTTCTTTTTTTCTCTTAAAAGTATGACTAAAAAGGAGCTCTTAGAACCAACATAGGCCACATGTACTTGTATTTTACCTTTTTGAACTTTAATGATGTCCTATACACATATTTGTAGCCCACACCAAAATAGAGATAATTGTAGATATTGCTGAAAGAAATCGTAGTTCAAGGAGGAAATCTAATGATTAAGCTATTAAGATCATGATCTGTTTACATGAGTTCTAGGATGAAAATGGAAAAAATTGAACCATGAACCTTTTTTACCCCAAGGTCTTATTTCTAATAAATTTTAATCTGAATGGATGAATATGTTATCCGATCAGGTGATTTTTAACCCTAAAGTAAGACATGGTAAAAAAAAGAAAAAAGAAGAGAGAGGATAGACATGGTAAAAAAAAGAAAAAAGAAGAGAGAGGATTAAATTACCACCCTTTAAATCTAGAAGTTTGATTGGATAAAGGCTCACCCAAATGAATGAGATGTTTGATCAGATGTACTTTCAAACCTCATGACAGGACACATGTTATATCCTTACTGAATGAACTAGTGGCTAAGTTTACTTGGGCTCCACCCCCATAAAAAGCATATTTCTAGACCTAAAAAGGGGGTTTTGGTGATTCTTTGCATCCTTAAGCCTTTTAACAAGTATAGTAGAAATTTGGAGAGAAAAAGAGAGAGATTGAGAAGAAAAAACATAGCACCCTACATTTTCCCATCAACAAAACACCTTATTCTAACCTATAATCTTTGTTTTCACCTAAAAATCCAACTGATAAAAGAGACCTTGGGTATTTCTTGAGAATTTACTTAAAGCTCTAATCCTTTTCCCTGTACTTTATCTTCATTTTTGCATATTTGGTATGACTTTTTTTTATTCTCATTTATTTTAACTCTTTTTTTACTCTTATATCTTGATTAACTTGTTTATTTGAGCATCATTTTCTATTTTCATTAAGGAATATGGATAAATGGTTGACTTGGGTGGTCTAGAATACTTTAAAGCCCCAAAATAGGACCCTAGTTGAGGTTTTCTAGCCAAGAATTAGCAGATTCATCCAAATAGATGACTAAGATCATCTGATTGAATTAATGTTCTTCATGCTTAAAATTGACATTTTTATTTGCTTATTTTTATTTTGCATGGTAGATAAAGCCTAGATATGATCAGACAAACTTATATCTAATTTAATGTAAGCATCTCCCAAAATAAAGGAATCTCTTTTAAAACTCAAGAAGTTTGGCTTGGCCATTTTGGGTAAGCGTCCAATTAGTTAAACATTCCTGCAGATAGTTGTATATCTTTAGGATAGAATAAATTTTTCATTTTTAAGCCTTATCCTCTGAGAATTTCATCTTTTTTTTTGGGTACATATCTCCTCTGATTAGATAACCTTATGTCTGATCGAACCTCTATTACCCTAAATCACTGATAAATAGTTTCTACATTATTTTACCTTTCATCCACAAAAAGGACAATGAGTATGATTGGATAAAGCCTTCACCTCTTTTTCACTTTTAGTTTTCATGGTGGTATGTTATATGTTGTGTTGTCTGATTGGATATTGCTTCATCCAATCAAATGTTTTTTTTACGAAAATCTTTTTTATATAATTCAATTTGTCTAATGTTTATGGTAATTCTTTGGGATTTGAAGAAGGAACCAAGGTGGATTGGAGGCTAACAGATTAGCTCTCTTCTTGAATTTTTTTTTTTTTAGGTCTTTTATAGATCAATGTAAATGCTAGATTAATCTGTGGGCTATATTGATTTTTAAATTTTGCTTTTGATATTTCTATGTATTATTCCATGGATATTGTAACATGTTATAAAATGATTTTGAAGAGAATTAAAAGAAAATAATTATTAATAATGTTTTATAGAAAAATAAGGCTTGACTACATAAATTGAAAGTTTTAGCGACCTAATCTCAAATTTCTCAATATTGCTTTAACTTGGTAAAAATAATGTTTGATAAAAAAAAAGTTTTAAATACTATATTTTAAGGACCGAAGTGCTCCAATTCTAAAAAAATTATTTGTGAATTAAGAAATAAAAAGAATTTTAATAAATAAAATGAATTGCTTTGAAAAAATTATTTTAGAACCAAAGTTCTAATTACCCATGCAATGTTTTAAAGATGAAAATCCCCTATTTAAAGAATTGAATCGATTTCATGATGTTGTAGCATATTTAACACTTTTTGAGTATGAATGTGTTACTCTTTTGATATTTAATAAAGTATAAATTGTTAATTATGTGAAAACATTTTTATTTAATTTAATTTGTAATAAAGTATATAAAGTAATTTGATAAAATTAGATATATAAAGATGAAAACCAATATTATATAATGCACATCAATAAATGGAAATTCCCAAATTCCAAATCTTTATTGGTTTACTTCTCAAATTGACACCTAGTTGGCGACTCACACTCACTACAATGTAAATTGCCTTGTGCACGACACTCGAGCTTCTATTTCAAATGGGAACATGCCTTCTAAGATGCCTATTCTGGTCCAGCCTAACCCCAATTGAGGTACCACCATATGTCAAAAGCTTCATTTTTATTTATTGGCTTAATATATAATTTCCCCTCTAAACTTTCTACAAAAATTATTTTATACATTTAGACTTTATTATGTCCTATAACACACTAATACTTGGTAAAATTGCACCAAATATCGCCTTAAATTTGATAAAAAATGACCTACGATTCCTTTAAACTTTGCAAATTCTTGCCATTATCCCCTAAGGAAATTCATGGGTCAAATTTTTTACTCATTTTCACGTCATTTAAATGGGTAATATGTGTACATTTGTCAAGTTCAAGGGGATAATACATTATTCTTATTAAGTCTAGGTATTTCATAAGTCACGAAATAGATCAAGTGCATAAAAGATTTTTTTTTACCAAGTTTAGGGGTAAAAATATCCGTTATCCCTTATATCTAAGCAAATATACTTTAGTATATCTAGAAATATCATTAATAAAAAATTACATAATAATTTTTTTTACCACCTCTGGTCATTGTATGTGTTAGATCTCCTAGATCGGTATGAATTAATCTTAAAAATTTTGTTTCACTAGAGGTTATTGCACTAGTTTTCTTAGTTTGTTTTGATTCACCATATATCTCACATTTTTACTTGCATGCATTATTGGATCTAGTAAATAAGCAAAGTTGTTGCATTTTTTTAACATAAAAAAATTTCAAGTCCTAATCTAACATGCCATATATCAAGTGAATCAACAAGGTGAGTAGAAAACATGCATTTTCATTTAAAATTTAAGAAACGTTGAGTACAAAAGTCATTGATGACAATAGTCTTTTCCCACAAAAACAATATTTTTTATTCTTAATGATACCTTAACCACAACTTTTCCTAGTAAAGCTACATAAATTAAATTTTCTCTAATACTAGGCACATGAAGTAAATCATTAAGAGCCAAAGTCTTGCCAAATATGAGCTTTAAAAGAAATTTTCCTTTCCTTTGCTAAGAACATTAGTAATTCTAGAAACACCATAATACACATGTTTTTCTTTTTCATCCCTAAAAAGAGTATAAGAAGTAAAAGCACTTTTTCTAGAAAATATGTCCCATAACACCCAAGTCTACCACTCATTCTTTCATATTGGATATACGATTAGCTTGAGAAATGACTGAATAACTATATCATCTCTTTAACCATATCTGCATTAGCTTAAAAAGATTGTCATTTCTCACTATTTTTCTACATTAAGTTGCATGATAACCTAGCTTTCTACAAACGAAATAATTTTCTTCCTTTTTAAGGGTAGGACTAATAACTTTAGAATTTGTAAGTATTTGCTTTTTAGTCCCTCAACATCAAATGTCTAATGATGATATCTAAAGACATGGTTCAAAAAGGTGACTTCTTGAGAGGTGAAAAAGTCAAAATAGGAAGAAAATCATAAGTTGAATGTCCTATCTCACATGAACATGGGTATTCGTGCAAACATCCACACATCTGCAAAGACATAGCAAATATCCATGCATACATCTTCCTATTACGAATTTTAAAGATGTAGAATTCTATTTAATTTGAACTTTTAAGCTTTTAAAAGTTTAGAATGTGACTCAAACGCCTTTTATCCATGCAAAAAGACTTAGTTTAGTTAGATTATGTTCCCTAAGGGTATCCACCGCTCTAGGTTAATGCTAAAAATAGCCTTCTTGGCTATCTCTCACAAGATAACATAACCAATCACTATGAAAAAAGTAGAATTGGAAATAGCTAGAGTAGTCATCAAGTTCATGAATTTAGTTGCCAAATAAAAATGGTGATTACTTCTTGACTACACAAAAGGAATCATGTCCATATTTGTTGCCAACATTTAGTGACAAAAACATAGTAACTAAATTTTAGCAACTACATTAAGTTGTCGCCAATTTAATAATGGCCATCACCAATTTATTTCATAATCAATCATCTAATTACATAATTTCAGTAAAAGCAATGAAAAATGATGTAGCTAAAGTAGTCACTAATTTTTTAAATCAAATTATAAATATGTTAGTGACAACTGTAGTAGTTGCTAATGTAGTCATTAATTTTTAAGTTTATTTATTCAATGTTTCTATTTACTTGGGAAATAATGATGACTATTTTATCTGCTAATATTTAAAAATATTTTTCTTTTATTTCAATTTTTATAATTTAAAACATGTTCATAAATCACATAATCACCTATAAGCTATAATATCAAAATTGATATTAATAAATAAACAAAATAAGATATCATAATAAAAATATATTGCAATAAGTCATTAAAGAAAGTAAGTAACTAGAGAGTAATATTATAATAAAAAAAGTAAAAAAAAACATATTACACGTGTCACAAGCCTATTATCCATGCCAAATAATACATAAATCTTGGATGACCTATTTACAATGAATCGTAGTGTTAAAACTCAATTAGTCAACTGTTGGTTTTTCCTCAACTTCCATAGCATTTATCCTTAAGTCATACTCAGATGGAAGAGTATTGAATATCAAGTAGCTATCATTGTTGACAATAACCAAATCTCCGAACAATAAAATATGCACTCACTACCAGATGAACTGCTAGAATCTGAATCTAAGGCACACTTGACCATTAAAGTCATTCCCCTATCCATTTAAGCAAAAAGAATATTATTTCAAAGAATTGGCACTTCATTCGGCTATCAGGAGTTAAAAGTGAAAAAACTAAAAGAGTGCAGGTAAATCATATAATCTATAAAGGAAAAAAGAAACCTAACAACTCAAGCTTCCCACTAATGTAATACTACCACCTAAGTAAGGGATGAAATTCTAAACAAAACCCTGTAATGAAATAGAAAGTTATAGTCAAAAGATTAAAAAAAAATTGTTTGAACATTTGAAATTAATAGGAAAAAAATGATATCAAAGCATTATTCAG
>CANXYI011454576.1:0-13476 GCA_948208565.1 Hura crepitans | reverse complement strand
CTCATAAAACATATATATCAGACTATTCTTATGTGTGTATAGGTGAGACATACTTTTAATTGATTAAATTCACCATTGAGTTTTATACTCAGCGTACCAATGTTTTGGTGCGCAGGTAAGCAGGAATAGCCGAGATGCCTCGAGACAGGTGCGGTGTAGCAGTAGAGCATAAAGGGAATTGTATTTTATCAGTGTAATGGCACTCATGTAATAACTGTAGGTTATGTGTCCAGCATGCTTAGTAGCTATTGTGGTTTTGTAACTCATTTCAAATTATGAAGTTGTATGACTTATTTAGATATAAATGAATAAATACTTATGTGACTCGCTATCTAAGATTTATATCGAGCTTAAATATAGGGCCTGAGCCTTAAGTGGGTATATTTTTATGTATAATAAGGAGAAATGTAAGGATTGTAGGTGCACCGGTTATCGAGTTTCTATAGGGACCCGATAAGGGTGTTACACTTATCATGTCAAGTATTATCTTTTTCTCAAGTTACTAGCAATATCTAATAAACACATATCTAAGAACTGGATATTAGGATCATAATGTGCAGTGGCCTACATTTTGTACCTCATAGCTGCTACACTAGCATATCATATCAGTGTAGTGTGCAGTGGTCCTATTGAACCTCCAAGCAACCGCACCTGCTTTAGATTATGTGTGATGGTTTTGTTGGACCTCCTAAAAGTTACACCCACATTATAATCAAAATCATCAATATAACTAATACATATATGTGCAGTGGACCTATTGAACCTCTCGGCAACTACACTGACTTTAAAAATATGTGTAATGGTTTTATTGGACCTCTCGGTGGCTGCACCCATATTATATAATCAAGTATAATTAAATATCAACATCGTCACATAAGTGACACTGAAGTGTCCTAATAACTGCTACATCCCCTAGTTGATTGGTCAACCTATCTAGCAGGTTTTCTAACATATATTGGCTATTGACATTTTCATTCTCATTACATTGATTTATATGCCTCATCCTCATATCATTTCCAGTCCCAATTTCAAAGTTTATTTTCATATGCACATTTATTGTTCGTCATAATACTTTGTCACATCAAATAGTCACTTTATACTATTCATTCATCATATCATTCTCAATTCCTCATCATACATTATTTTTGATATAACATTACCATTTGCCATGGCATTTCTTTCATCAACATATTATCAATAAAATTAATGTACATTACATTACACATTATATTAGCACATTTATGACTACACATATTACACCAATGTACATTATGCAATACATATTCAATCATTATGCAACATTCATATATTTCATGCCTCATTCTTAATAGTGCATAGATACATCAATGCACATGTTTCATGCACCATATATTAATGCATTTAAGCTCATTATAACTTAATTATGTCAATTACACAATGAATCCATCAATTCCCACTATGTTTGTAAATTTCCATACAATATGTACATTTTTCCATCTTTCATATTTAGCCAATTTTTACTCCATTTTTCATTCATATTAGTTAATTGGCACCCATTAAACTCTAATATACACCTAAAGTTAATTTAAGGTTATTCTAACCCATAAAATCAATTAAACCTCATATGACATTGATTATGGAAATCATGCAATTCACAAATCCATACACATATTTTACTAAAAACACTTATAGAGAGATTATTCAGCATCTTCAACATGATCCTACAACTTCTCTTTGCCCTTGCTCTTTCTATCCTCTAAAATTTCTAAATTCCATAATAAATAATTAATTATAAAAATTCATAAAAAAATTTATACATCTCTAAATTCAAAAATATGACTAGAATCATGATTTAGTGCATCTCTAATTAGCTAGAAAAAGTTAAATCCTTAAAATAGGCTTACTTATGTTTAGGGGTTACAAAACCCTAAAACTTCAATCTTCTTTTTTTGCCTCTAAACACCCTTTTTATGTGAAATTGACCTTAAATTCATATTTTAGCCACCATATATATTAATTTTAGTGTAAGAAGTATGGGATTTAATGGGGAATTAAAGGAGAAATGAAGAACTAAAAGTGAGGAGAGAGAATCCCCAAATGGCATTGACTATAAGGGCTTGAGGGAGGTGGGAGGTGATTTGTGATCATGTGCACACACACACACACACACTCTTACATTTTTTATATTAAGAGCATAGACGGCCAAAATTTATCCATATGGCAATCTGATTGTCTATATTAATCCTATTTATGTTTTAAGCTTGAAAATGTGAAATTAATTTTAGAGGACTCCTTAAATACTCCTTTCAACATTAAAAATATAGGAATTCTTAGTTTAGGAACCTCTAAAATCTCGGGTCAAAATTCTAATATTAATTAGGTTAACTATTCAATTGTGTCTTCAAGAAGTTTTCATTAAATGTTAATTGATGTCAAAAAATTCCAATTCCACCACCATTAAACTATTTGGAATTTTTCACCTCCAAGGTATGCTACTTTTAGGTTAGTGTAGGCATGTCCCAACCATTTTACAACTCAATGTAAACTTAAGTCACTATTAACTAGATATTAGAATGAAAAAATTTATTGGTTTAGTGGATAGTGTAAATAACTTTATTTTCATCATTATTTTGTCCATTATAGTCTTATGACTTATACTCCCCTTTGGCCACCTCAGTGTGACCCAATTATTTGGGAACCACTATTCATGCACTGCGAAGTACTATTCATAAAATTGGGGTTTTTAAGCATTACAATTCCTTCCTCTCTTAAGAAATTTCATCCTTAAAATTTCCTTGGTTCAAACTTATGTGGTTATGCTCTTTCATTTGGCTTTCACTTTCCCATGTCACTTCTTTCAAGTTGTCATGTCTCCACAACACTTTCACTAATAGTGCTATCTTATTTCGCTATTCTTTGACTTCTTGAGCCAAGATCTTCACTAGTTCCTTTTCATAAGATAAATTTAGTTGTGTCTTTACTTCCTCTATTATCAAAACATGAGAGGGATCTAATATATCTATGAAGCATTGATACATTAAATGCATTTTAGATCTGTTGTAGCTCTAGAGGCAATGCTAGCATGTTGGCCATTGGTCCCACATACTTAGTTATCTCATATGGGCCAATGAACCTCCGATTTAACTTGCCTTTCTAGCTAAATCTTAAAACTTTTTTTCATAGTGATACTTTAAGAAAAACCTTGTCTCTAACTACATATTCTATGTCTTTTCACTGTAAATCACCACACAACTTGTGACACCCCCTACTGTATCCCCTAAGAGACCCTATAGGTGATGTATACACTTTTAGGTCACTAATACCATTCTTATTCATTTCGCTAATTACATCTATTAAACTTACTTTGTTACCAAATTCACTTTCTATAGGTTTTATATCTTATCATGGTATAACCATGAAAACGTGCCAATTATAGATAATTATGAGTCATTCTCCAAAATCTTAGAAATTCTAGTAGCATAATGACTGTCTAGGTTCTATCCAAAAATTTTGTCAAGCCTATTTAACACTTCTATAAATAATTTACAACACTTGGACCCATCTGGTCCCTCATTCTCAACCTAACATTATCTTAAGCACACATCAAACTCAAGCGTCAGGCCATAAATAAAACATTCATATATGGAGCCTCAAGCTCACATCAACATCACATATCATAATTAATCATACATTCACAAAAAGAGCATATAGAAATACTTTATTTACATCAGTAAATTATATTTACTTAATTACATTACATGTCCATAGCTTACATACATATTTCTACCTAATTCCCACCTAAGTACATAAATATCAAAACTGTGCAATAATTACATTAAAATCCTTCGCTTGTATCCTTTAAACCCCTATCATCACATTTTATGAGGCAAGATCCTACTATTGTGTACATGAGCACCAAAATAGGTATGCTAAGTACACGAGATACTTAGTGGTGTACTTAAAGCATTTTAATCATGGCATAGTATCATTAACATACCTCAGCAGTTTAAGAAATGATTTTATTTTATTATATAATTTAATTACTTACTAGGGAGCCAAATTACTAAAATACCCCTAAGTTATTTTTAAGGTCTGAAATAGCATTTTTGACTCAGATAAATTATGTAAAGTAAATATAATTAGTTTTAAAATGTATAACTTTACAAGAATAAATTTGTTTGTATCATAGGTGAAAAAGGACTAAAATGCCCTTTTATTGTATTTTTACTACTTTCTCTAAAAAAGTCAACCAAATAAGCTTAAACTTTATCTTTAGTGATTATTCTACATATTAATTAATTTACTTCACTAGCCAGACTAGGAAGACGACACTTTAAGACACTAGATCTCAAGGGAAAATAAGCTAGTGCAGTAGTCCCTATTTTAGACATATGCCAATACACCGGCATGCATTCCATAATGGTGATCAGCCGTAGCCTCTCCAAACGCAAATAAAAGTAATTATGTGACATAATAGAGATCAACCCATAGGCCTCCCTAGCCATAAATCATCATCAATAACTAGGTGACATGATAGAAATCAGTCCGTAGACCTCTCCAGTCACCAACGAATACAATTAATAACTGGGTGACATAATGGAGATGAATCCGTAGACCTTTCCAACCATTAATAAAAATGACTGTCTAAATATCAGATAACTAGTAGCTACAAAACACTAAGTTGTCTAGTTAACCTATTTAATGGGTGTCTAACTAATGGGACAAGGAGCTCAATTTAAGTTCATTTATTGACAAAAAATAATCTTATTATATTTAAGTTTCAAAAATAGACAAATAAAAATTTTTATCTCATAGTTCAATATTTTTCTTAAACTGGTATAGCCATATTTTGGCTATACTGGGTAAAATTCTAAAATAATTTTAAAGTCTACTTTAAACAAAAATAAAGATGTCATATGTTATGATTTATCATGGCATTACTACTTAGAAAGGTAATACTTTCTATTTAGAGACAATTTTGGTTCAGGTACTAGTCAACAGGATAGTTATAGGTCATTTCGACCACTTTTATAGTTAGTTTCTAGGGCTGTTTTAAGTCTAAATTTAACTCAATTTTCAATGTCCTTTTTAGTACTTTTCTGGGCATAAAGCCAATTATAACTGGGCCAATTCCATGGCTAAAACATAAGCACCAAAGCCATTCACATACAAAGTTCAAATCTATCCCCTCAAAGGCATAAGTAAGGTTTAATTTATCAGCTCATTTAAAGCCATTTTTTAAGTCATTATTTCAAGCTTTAGCTATGTTTTAGTCCAAATCTTTATTAACCATTTCAAGACACATTTTCAAGTATATATTGTTATATCAATATGTCATATACTTAATTATTTCCATACTGAATTCATACCAATAATCAAGCCATTGTAAATTACTTAACCAACACTTTAACAATCCTTAATTTCCATGCCATCATTCCATCATTGCTCTCAGGTACTAAGAGAAAAATGGACTTAAATTTCATTCCTTTTCACATGGTATCCATATTCAATCATATACACATGCCATGATCACTAATATACTCATAAATATCTCATACTAAGCTAATATGGCTAAAGTACAAAGCAATATGGCTAGAAACTATTCATGATAACTCACGGCCACAAGAAAAAATACATAACCTATGGTGATTTCAACAGCCTAAATTCAACATAGGTAGCAAACTACCCATTCAAACAACCATAGGCAACAATTTCAGCAAGCATTTAAGGCTAATTATGCAAAACACTAAGAACAACATTCTTAATTCCACTGAACTCTCAAGTTAATCAATATCACTAAGGTAGGAATCAACCTTAGATTCATCATTTTAGCCATCTTAAGTCAAGGTTCACTAGCCTCACCATCCTAACACATAAAGAAAAGGCTTGAAGTCCAGTTACTTATGAAGAAAAGCCCTAAAACCTCAAGCACCCTAAAGTTGTCTAGATTGCCATAGTGAGCTTCTCCTCTCTTCGTGGCCTCTAAGCTACCCCCAAATGACCACCAATACCTCATACACACAATCATACATGTCTTAGGTACCACTTAGCATCAATTGGTAGCTAGAAATTCAAATGAAAAAGGAAAAATCACTCAAAAGTCACCTTAAACACACTGTTTTAGACTACTCTAAACTAGCCATATTGTACGAATTTTATCTCGCCAATGACAACTCCTTTCTACCTAATTCTTATTCCTTATGGTGCTTAATACACAAAAAAAAAAATTTAGCAATAGAAATCTCCCAAATTGGTGGTTAGATGAGGGAGTTATGGTGTTTCTCCTCCCACTATGGTGTTAGCAACAACAAGAATAAGGAGGAAGGCATTTTGTTTGTGGCCAAGTGGAAATCCACTTGTCAACCCCCATTTGCCACATGGAAACATTGAACATTCACTTGGAATGAAGTGGGGCCCACTTTGACGTGTCAAATATGGTCTCAATAATCCAAACCATCTTGATTTTTTCAGTAAAGTTTAAAAATTCATATAAAATCACTCGGACCATAGAAATTTATGCAATTTGTTTTAAAATTCCTTTTTTAATCCCCTCTACCTACTCATAAATTTTTGTGGCTACATTCCATTGATAAGATAGTTTTCAAATTGTCTCGATTTGCATGCCAACCTCAAAAATTTTGAGAATTTGCAAACGACCTCCGATTTTAAAAATTCTTTCACCAGTGGACTCTGTGGAACTTTTGACCTTTAGGGTCTGATATTTTTAGGTCCATCTGCGCATAACTTGGGCCAGTCCCGGCCTGAAAATTTTTTATTGCACAAATGCATTCCTTACTACTTAAAATGAATTATTAGTTCTAATAAATTTTTAAATTTCAACTTTTTCATCAACTTTAACAGCCTCGAAGTTTCATAACCAATGCCATAACCTCGATCTATATGTAAGTGACCTAGCAACCTCAGCTCACTTCCTAGCCCTTGTGGCACTGTTCATGGAGCTTTAGATCATGAAAGCTACATTTCTTCCCTTTTTAAATAAATTTTGCCCTCGAAATTATCTTATTCAAATAGTTGCAGATACTGTACTTCCATCAACTCCTCTAGCTCCTAAGTAGCCTTTTCTATGTTGTGATGCCTCTATAACACCTTAACTATTGGTATCAATTTATTCCACAATTGTTTCACCTCTCGAGCCAAAATTTGAACTGGTTCTTCTTTGTAACACAAGTCATGTTGCATTTTGATATCTGACATTAAAGTCACATTTGAAGGATCTAGTCTGTACCTTTTGAGCATGGAAACATGAAATACATCATGAATCTACTATTACTCAGAGGGTAATGCCAACCTATATGCCAGAGGCCCAACTCTCTCGGTGATCTTTTATGGATCGATAAACCTAGGACTCAGTTTCCCCTTTATACCAAATCTCAAAATTTTCTTCTAGGGAGAAATGTTTAGCAACACCTTATCAACTATTGCATATTCAATATTTTTCTATTTCAAGTTAACATAAGGTTTTTGTCTATCAACTGCTGTCTTCAGCCTCTCTCTAACTATCTTTACTTTCTTTTCAGCATCCCTAATCAATTCAACACCAACAATCTTCCTTTCCCCTACCTCACTCTAATAGAAGGGAGTTTTACACTATCTATCATATAGTGCCATTCCCAAACTGGACTAGTAGCTGTTATTATTGGCAAACTCTACGAAAGACAAATATTAATGCTAACTACCCCTAAACTCAAAGCATAACCTCATAGCATATCTTTTAATATCTATATCACCCTCTTTAACTGTGTGTCAGTCTGAGGATGAAATATTATGCTGTAAGCCAATCTGGTACCTAAGGCCTCCTATAACTTCCTTTAAAATTTGGAAGTAAAGTAAGGATCTTTATCAAAAAATGATAATCGTTGCCACACCATGCAACCTGACTATCTCATCCATATACAATTTAGCCAATGTTTCTATGAAATAGTCCATTCTGATAGGGATGAAATGGGCTATCTTAGTCAACCTATCCACTATTATCCACACAGCATCACACTTGCCTCCAGTCATAGGTAATCCTACCACAAAAGTCCATAGTCACTTTTTCCCATTTTTATTCTGGTATTGCTATAGGATGTAGCAAACTAGAAGAGCTTGATGCCCAACTTTCACTTGCTGGCATGTCAAACGCCTAGCAACAAATTCTACTATAGCTTTCTTTATACCAAGCCACAAATATTAGGATTTTAAACCCAAGTACATCTTTGTGCTCCCTAGATGCATGGAATAAGGAGCTTCATGTGCTTCTCTAAGTATCTGTACTCTTAAGTCATTTGTACTAGGTACACACAACCTATGCTGATAGTACAAATGCCTATACATTGATAACTCAAATCTTGTGGCCTTCCCCTCTTTAGCTTTACTAATCATTTGAACCATCTATTCATCTCACATTTAATTCTCTTTAATTTGATGCCTAAAATCTTGCCTCACTTGCAACTCAGCCAATATAGCATTTTTTGAAGTATATTGTAACTTGACATTCATAACTTTCAAAGTCATCATAAATTTTTTGCTTAAAGCATCAGTCGCAACATTTGTTTTTCCCAGATGATAATCAATGATGTAATCATAATCTTTAATTAATTCAAAACACCTTCTCTGTCTCAGGTTAAATTCCTTCTGTGTAAGGAGGTATTTCAAGCTTTTATGATCTATATATATGTAACACTTCTCACTATATAGATAATGTCTCCAGATCTTTAAAGCTAACACAATAACAGCTAGCTCCAAATCATGTGTAGGATAGTTTCTCTCATGTGGCTTCAATTACTTAGAAGCATAAGCTACTACTTTTCCATCTTGAATCAGTATACAACCTAAATAATTTAGTGAGGCATCACTATATATCACAAAATCCCTACCCAGTTCAGGCTGAATCAAGATAGGAACCTTGATCAACATCTATTTAAGCTTGTCAACACTGGATTAACACTAATTATCCCATACAAACTTTACATTCTTTCTTATTAATCTAGTTAAAGGAGTAGCAATAATAGAGAATCCCTTCATAAACCTCCTGTAACAACTAGCTAATCACAGGAAACTTCTCATGTCCATGACATTCCTAGGTGGTTCCCACTCTAACACTGCTTTCACCTTGCTGAGATTAACTCTGATTCCCTTAACTGACACTATGTATCTTAGAAAGCCAACTTCCCTCAGTAAAAACTCACACTTACTAAGTTTGGCATACAACTATTTCTCTTTAAGTATCTATAACACCACCTAAAGATGATATTGATGATCCTCCTAGCTTTTAGAATACACCAGGATGTCATCTATAAACACTATTACAAACTGATCTAAATAAGGTTGGAACACTCTGTTCATGAGATCCATCAAAGTTACTGGAGCATTGGTGAGCCCGAATGGCATAACCAAAAACTCATAATGCCCATATCGGGTTTTAAAAGCAGTCTTAGGTATGTTAGCCTCTTTAATCCTCAACTGATGGTATATGGACCTCAAGTCAATCTTAGAAAACACATATACCCCTCTTAACTGATCAAAATAATCATCTATTCTGGGTAAGGGATACTTATTCTTTATAGTCATTTTGTTCAGCTGCCTATAGTAAATACATAAACTGAGTGGCCCATCTTTCTTCTTTACAAATAGTACAGTTGCTCCCTAGGGTGATACACTAAGTTAGATAAACCCTTTATTTAGTAACTCTTGCAACTAAACCTTTAGTTCCTTTAACTCAATAGGTGTCATTCTACAAGGAGCATTAGAGATCAGCGTTGTACCAGGTTATACCTCAATCTAAAAGTCAAGCTCTCTCTATGGTGGTAAACCTAGTAGCTATTCAAGGAAAACTTTAAGGAATTTAGATACAATAGGAATATGCTCAAGCTCAGAGTTAGAAACATTCATGTTAACAATATAGGCCATGTATGACTCACAGCCTTTTCCAAGAAGTTTCTGGGCTTTAATAGTAGAAATGAGATTATTTGATAGATATCTCTTAGATCTACTCTCACTGTCAATCCCTTTATAGTCTAGAGGGTTAGTTTCTTACATCAACAGTTAATGATGGCCTGATGTTTAGTTAACCAATTCATTCCCAATATCACATCAAATTCATTAAAAGGAAATTCAAACAAATCAACTGAGAAACTATATCCCTTAATCACTAATGGACATTATTTGTATATTTTATACACAACAACACTCTGTCATTTAGGATTGCTAACTCTAATATCAACATCAACATTCACAAGTTTTGGTCCTCTATTCTATGCTTGTTTAGTTCATACATAGGAATTTATAGAACTAGGATCAATAAAAGCTAAAACTAAAACATTAAATAAATAAAATGTACCAGTAATAACATTTAGTGTTGTAGCTTCTTTCCTTACTCTCATAGCATACTGCCTTACTAAGGCATAACCTTCTGATCTGGTACCCAGATTAGCACTAGGCTGCTCACCCCTATTCTGCCTCTATCCTCTATTATGTGGTGCAACATTAAGAGTCTGAGATTGATTACCCCCTATTTGTCTCGAGGATAATACTTTTTAAAAGGATCTCCAGAATCACACTAAAAATAATCTCCCTATCAATCTGTTATACACTATCACCAGTGCCTTCTCTAATAAGTGGCACATGTGGGAGCTCCATCTCTATTACCCCCTGTACTCGAGGTACTTGCTACTTGAGGAGGCAAATGAGGTCTAACAGTTAAAGCTTATTCTGACCTCTGGGTTTGTGTCTATCTCGAACACTGGCATCCTGCCTGATACTAAGACATAGTCTGAGACTATGTTTGTGACTAGACTTCTCTCCTCTTCTTCCTATCTCCTAATATAGCACTAGACTACCCCACATTAACCTATCTCTTCTTCTAGAAAAAGTCCCTCTTTTCTTGTTTCATCTCCTCTATGCCATATGCTGCTGATACTAATACTATAAAATCCCAATCTCTAATATGGGATATCTGTATCTTTAGCTCCATATTCAGTCCTGCCAAAAATCTCTCGTACCTCTTCTTCTTATTAGGAATAAATTCCTCAGCATACTTCAAAAGCCTGGTAAAATCCTTCTCATATTCTAACACTATTTTCCTTCCTTGCTTTAAGTCTAGGAATTCTTTTCTCTTTTTATCCTTATAGGATTCAGGTATATATCTCTTCTAAAACTCCTTTAGGAAAAATTCCTAGTTTAGCTTTGCTAGTGTCTTTCTTCTCTTAGTAGTATTCCACCAATTATTAGCTTCTTCCTGTAGAAGGTAAGTAGCACACTGTAGATTCTCAACCTTAGTGTAATTTAACTATTCTAGAACTTTGAGGGTTTTATCTAGCCAATACTCAACTCTGTAGCAACATCCTCTCTCCTTCCTAGAAAATCAATAGCTCCTATCTTCCTTAACCTCTCTAAAGGACTCTTCTAGGGCAAAACAAATGGTGGAGGTAGAGTAGTAGCAGCGGTGGAAGTTTGTCGGAGCATATTTACTATCTGCTGTAATAAGGCAGGTGAGCTTCAGCCTACTATAGACTGGATCTTAGTGGTCGGGGCTGCTATAAAACATCATTGGGTTTAAATATAGATGCATTGCCTGCCCTTTATATTATAGTTAATGCAAAACTAGCCACCTCTTTAAGCCCTCATTTATATGCCTTTTCAGCCATATACTTACTGCAAAATAACAACTTATTAGCCTCGGATGATGAAACAGTTCAAAGGAATTGGAAACTTAACATTTGAAATCAACGTACTTTACTGAGGAACTTTAAACCTAAGCTCTAATACCACTAAATATGACACTCCTTACTAGATCCCCTAGAAGACCTCATAAGTGATTCACACACTTCTAGGTCACTAATACCAATCTTTTCTCCTTTCACTACTTACATCCATTAAACTTACTTTGTTTCCAAATTCACTTTCCATAGGTTTTATATCTTATTATGGTATAACCATACAAACATGCAAATTGTAGATAATTATGAGTAATTCTCCAAAATCTTAGAAATTTTGATAGTATAACGGCTGTCTGGGTTCTATCCAAAAATTTTATCAAGCCTATTTAACACTTCTATAAATAGTTCACAACACCTAGACCCATCTAATCCCCTATTCTTAGCCTAACACCATCTTAAGCACATATCAAACTCAGGCCTCAAGCCTTAGATAAAGCATGCATATATAGAGCCTCAGGCTCACATCAACATCACACATCACAACTAATCATACAATCATAAAAAGAGCATATAGAAATACTTTATTTACATAAGCAGGTTATATTTACTTAATTAAATTACATATCCATAACTTACATACACATTTCTACCCAATTCCCACCTAGGTACATGGATATCAAAACTGTATAATAATTACATCAAAATCCTTTGCTTGTATCCTTTGAACCCCTATCGTCACACTTTATGAGGCAAGTTCCTGCTGTTGTGCACCTGTGTATTAAAATAGGCACACTAATTAAATGAGACACTAAATGGTGAACTTAAAGCATTTTAATCATGGCATAGTATTATTAACATACTTGAGCAATTTGAGAAAAGATTTTATTTTATTATATAATTCAATTACTCACTAGGAAGCAAAAATATTAAAATACCCCTAAGGTATTTTTAAGGTTTGAAATAGCATTTTTGACTAAGATAAATTATGTATAGTGAATATAATTACTTGTGACATGCATAACTTTACAAGAATCACTTTGTTTATATCATAGGTGAAAAATGACTAAAATGCCCTTTTATTGTACTTTTACTACTTTTTTTGAAAAAGTCAACCAAATAAGCCTAAACTTTATCTTTAGTGACTATTCTGCTTATTACTTCATTTACTTCACTGGCATAACTAGGAAGATGACACTTTAAGACACTAAATATGGAGGGAAAATAAAATGGTGAAATGGTCCCAATTCTAGACCTACGCCATTGCACCGGCATGCATTCCACAATAGAGATCAACCATAGCCTTTTCAGATATAGATAAAAGTATTTGTGTGATATATAAAAGATCAGCCCATAGGTCTCCCCAGCTACAAATCATCATCAATAACTAGGTGACATAATGGAGATTAGTTCGTAGACCTCTCTAGCCACTATTGAATACTATCAATAACTGGGCAACATAAGGGAGATCAGTCCGTAGACCTTTCTAGCCACTAATAAAAATGACTATTTTAATATCAAACAACTAGAAGCTGCAAAACCCTAAGTGGATTAGTCAACCCATCTAGTGGGTGTCTAAATAATAGACTAAATAGCTTAATTTAAGTTTATTTATTGACCAAAAATATTCTTATAATATTTAAGTTTCAAAAACTGACAGATAAAAATTTTATCTCGTACTTTAATTTTTTTCTCAAACTGGTATAGCCACATTTTGGCCCTACGGGTAAAGTTCCACAACAGCCTGTAAGTCTGCTTTAACCAAAAATAAACATGTCATATGTTATGATGTATCATGGCATTTCAACATAAAAAGGTAATACTTTTGATCCAGTGATAA
>CANXYI011454514.1:0-10226 GCA_948208565.1 Hura crepitans | reverse complement strand
ATCCTTTATGAGTTTGAGTAAGTTCTGCAAGTAAATCAAGGAATAAAACAAAGGAATAGCTCTACCGAATTTCCCAGTTAATCACCCCATGACTCGATCCTTATCTTAGAATCCTAACAACTTTGTATCAGAGCTAGGCATAATGGATAATTCTAGTCCAAATAATGAGATCCAGTCCCTCATTTAAGCAAAACATTTAGCGATAAAGAATTTAGCTCAAAGAGATAGAATTGCAGCTAGGCAACTAGCTATAAGGGTTATCTTTACAAATGAAAGAGATTTTCGCTAGTTTATCTCGTAGCTCTAGAAGTGATTTTGCTAGAATAGTTAGTAGCACCAATAATGTTAGGCAATAAACCATTACAGCACCTTTAAGGCAACTAGCATTAAGTGAAGGAATAAAAATAGGGGGGATGGTTCCTCAAAATACCAAACTAGATTTTTTGACTTATAATGGTTTAGAAGACCTATTGATTTGGCTGTGTTGTTGTGAAAATTTTTTTCTAATAAACACACATGTGATGTGAATAAGGTGGGATTAGCTACATTCCATATGTTAGAAGAAGCCAATTATGGTACCATCAGCTAGAACTCAAAAATCCCTTAGTTGAATAAGAGGAGTTTAAGGAGTATTGTACTTTGCAATTTGGACCACATGGGCAAAGTAATTTATTGGATGAGTTAGTTAATCTGAAATAGATAGGTTCTATTAAAGATTACCAATGCCAATTTTAGGAACGGTTGGTAAGAGCTAGTAAGTATGCCCTTGTGGACCAACACATCAGTTTGTTTAGGGTAAGGCTATCAAATTCCATTAGGTTTGATGTCAAATTCTATAAACCCTTGGGTTTGATTCATGTTATGAATTTGTCTTAGGCATTTGATAAGAAGCAAATGGTGATAAAAGAAGTAACAATAAGAAAAAGGACTTAGTAAGGAATTATAAGCTATTTTACCACTCCTACTTGGACAAATTTGGCTTCCCATTCTTTTAAAGGAAGCAACACTTAAAGAGGTAGTATTAAGTCTGTTACATAATGTAATAGCTATAATAACTGTAAACTTACCTTATATACTTAGGCTAATTAGTAGGCTAATTTATTTTTTATGTTTAGCTCTTTTTAAGTGTATATATTCACAAGAATTATATGAATAAAGTGTGAAATATTTTCTATTTTACATCAACTATTCCATATGGTATCAGAGCCTTTGGGCTTATTCTAAAAATTTTGGGCTTAAGGTTTCAAAATTTGTTTATTTTGGGTTACCATTTGAAGTGACCATTTTGTCTCACTGGTGATTAGTCGAAATCATTTGTTCAGCATTTTTCCAAAAATTGAAAACCTTCCGACCAAAGAGTGATCTTCATGCATCGCTGTCTCTTTTTGGATTTTTTCTCATGTGCGGGCATGTGGTGGAGTGTGAGCACTTCATTTTGCTTTTTGATCTTATCTTTTGCCATTACACACCTATTTTTGACTTCTTTCGATGGTTTGTGATCAGATAGGTTAAGGTTCTATTTTTTAATCTCTCTCTCAAATGGCATTTGGTGTGTTAGTTTATTTTTTGGCTTCCATATCAGTTTTTGGGTCTATTATAATTTCCATTTTTCCTTATGTTTGTAATAGATGAAGGAAAAGCATCTATGGGTGAAATTATTCTAGTCACTAGTAAAATTATCGATCATAAGTTAAATGGCTCTAATTTCTTATCTTGGAGTAAAACTATTAGGGTCTATTTACATAGTATTGATAGAGATGATCACCTTACTTAAGACCCTCTGAATGATTAAACTAACTAGACTTGGTTAAAAGAAGATGCTCGATTATTTTTACAAATTAGAAATCCTATTGAAAATGATGTACTTGGTTTAGTAGATCACTGTGAATTGGTGAAAGAATTAATGGATTATTTGAGTTTTTTGTATTCTGGGAAAGGGAATATTTCTCAAATGTATGAGGTCTATAAAGCTTTCTATTATGCTGAAAAGGAAACTAAATCATTAATTGTGTATTTTATGGACTTTAAAAAGACTTATGAAGAATTAAATATGCTTTTACCTTTTAGCACTGACATCAAAGAGCAACAAAACTAGAGAGAGATTATGGTGATCGTGAGTTTTTTGGCTGGACTACCATCTAAATTTGAGATCGCCAAATCATAAATTATCTTAAGTTCAGAGATTATCACTCTCTAAGAAGTGTTCAGTAGGGTGCTATGTACTAAGAATACACCATCTAGTTAGTCTTCTAGCATTTTTGTTGCCAAAGGAGGGGCAAATGATGTAGGGGAAAATAACAATTGAGGAGGGAATATTGAACACAGAGGGGTATATAGTGAGATTGTTTATTATTATTGCAAAGAACCTAGACATACAAAGTGTTACTATAGGAAGTTACAAAATCATAACCATAGAACTTAAACTACCACTAGTGTAGCTACTGTTACTTCTAGTTCTGGGTTTGAGAAAATAGTCACCATTTTAGCAGATGAATATGCCAAACTTTCTCAGTATTGAGAAGTAGCAAAAGAAATTCCACCAGTTGCTACCTTTGCTAAGTTAGGTAAAAAGTGTCTTATCTCCTCCTCAAACAAATGGGTCATTGATTCTGGTGCCACAAATCACATGACAGGTAATCCTAAAATCTTTTCTGGCTTTCAATCTCACACTGCACTATCTCCTGTAATAATAGCTAATAGGTCTCATTACACTGTTAAGGGTTCTAGAATTGTAAAACCTACCTCTTCTATCACTCTATCTTTAGTACTCAGCTTACATAGTCTTACTTTTAATCTTATGTCTGTAAGCCATCTTACGAAAGATCTTAATTGTTGTATCTCATTTTTCCCTGATCATTATCTATTTTAGGATCTTATGACAAAGCAAACTATTGGTAAAAGGTATGTATCTGAGGGTTTTTATGTTTTAGATGATTAGGTACCTAATTCTATTGCATGTTCATGTATCATGTCTCCATTTGAAGCTCATTGTCAACTAGGTCATCCTTCTATACCAGTGTTAAAGAAGTTGTGTCCTTAATTTTTTTGATGTGTCTTCAGTAGATTGTGGTTCATGACATTTTACAAAACATCATCGAAGTTTTTTGAGTTTTAGAGTTAATAAGAAAACTAAGTTTGCTTTTCAATTAGTACATTTTGATGTTTGGAGACCTTGCCTTATCTTATATAAAACTGGTTTTAGAAATTCTGTTACATTTATGGATGATTTCTCAACAATGACTTGGATTTATTTTATGAAAAATTGTTCTAAGGTGTTCACTCAATTTTTTACTTTTTATGCTAAAATCAAGACCCAATTTAATGCTCATATGCATATATTATGAAGTGATAATGCTAAAGAATATATGTCAACCTCTTTTTAGAATTATATGAACCAACAGGGCATCCTTTGTTAATATCCTATGCTGATACTCCTATGGTGTGGCTAAAAGAAAAAATAAACATCTCCTTGAAACTGCACAAGCACTATTGTTTCAAATGAAGGTTCCCAAGCCATTTTGGGCTGATGGTGTCTCCATAGCCTATTTCTTAATTAATCATATGCCTTCCATAGTTCTTAATAGAGATGTTCCTTACATTGTTCTTTTTCCTAAGAAGTCTTTATTTCTAGTAGAGTCACAAATATTTGGATGCAATTGTTTTGTTCATGATGTGTGGCCTCATCTTACCAAATTGGACCCTAAGGCCCTTAAATACGTCTTTTTGAGGTATTCTTAAAAAGGGATACAGGTGCTACTCATCTGACTTTTACAAATACTTAGTATCAGTAGATGTTATTTTTTTAATACATCCCATTCTTTTTCGTTTAATCGAATTCTTGCCGTAAGGGAGAGGATGATGACTAGTTGAGTTATCAAGTTTTTTCTTCAATACCTATTAAGCCAATACTCTTAGAAAAAGGGACCAATATTGATAATCTATCTGATAATGGTTCTGTTCCAACTGAACCATCTAATAATAGGTCTTATAGTGTTAATTCTTATGTTGAGCATTTAGAAAAGGTGACATGTCTAACTGAGTAGACTATTGTTCCTCTAGCTCCTGTGAAGTTGCCTATTATTCACATCTATTTAAGAAGGCTAGAACATCATGATACATGTCTTGCACTAGGTCCTTTATCATCTGATCCTTCACCAAATGACCTTGATTTCCTATTAGTTTTCATAAAGGTATACACTAATATACTCTTTCCAAATAACCCATTGATAATTTTATTTCATATGATCATTTATTTTCTTCTTCTTTTAGCTCTTTAATTGTCTCTTTAGATTTTGTTTCTACACCTAAGATAGTTAAAGATGCTTTATCCCATTTAGGGTGGTACAATGCTATGCTTGAAGAGATACAAGCTTTGGATGATAATTATACATGGGATCTAGTGAGTTTACCTGCATGCAAGAAAGCAGTGGGGTGTAAGTGGGTTTTTGTAGTTAAAGTCAATATAGATGGCTTAGTGGCTTAACTTAAAGCTAGATTGGTAGCTAAAGGGTCTGCTTAGACTTATGGAATTGATTACTTAGAGACTTTATTTCTAGTGGCCAAGCTAACCACCGTTCTCTTATTCATATTCTTTTTAGTGGCCAAGCTAACCTCTGTTCGCTTATTCGTCTCATTAGCTATGTCACATAACTGCCTTTTATAATAATTAGATATCAAAAATGCTTTTTTGCATGGTGATCTCTTGAAGGAGGTATACATGGAGCAACCTCCTGGTTTTGTTGCTTAGAAGGAGTATGGTAAGGTCTATCATCTAAAGAAATCATTGTATGGTCTAAGGCAAAGTCCTCATACTTGGTTTAGAAAATTTAGTAAGGTGGTTCAAGAGTTTGGGCTAAAGAATAGTAAATGTGATCATTTAGTTTTCTATAAATAGTCAACAACTGGTGTTATACTCATCGTTGTGTATGTTGATGACATTGTCATTACATGTAGTGATGCTATAAGGATTTCCTCCCTCGAGTCTTTCTTGCATTCTAAATTTCACACGAAAGATTTAGGCTAGCTGAAATACTTCCTGGAGTGGAAGTGACAAGAAGTAAGAAGGGTATTTTTCTATCCCAAAGAAAGTATGTTCTCAGTATGCTTGTAGATATTAGAAAATTAGTAGCTAAGCCTTGCAGTGCTCCAATAATTCCCTATTTACATCTTACAAAAGATGATGTCAATCTATTTGATGACCCAGAGAGATACAAAAGGATAGTTGTAAAATTAAATTATCTCACTATGATTACAAGACTAGACATTGCTTTTACAGTAAGCATTCTTAGTCAGTTCATATTTGCACCTACAGTCAAACATTGGGAAGCTTTAGAGCAAATCTTGTGTTATTTAAAAAGAGCATCTAGACTTGGAATATTGTACAGCAATCATGGGTATACTAGTATTGAGTGCTTCAAAGATGCAAATTAGGCTAGATCTAAGACTGATAGAAAATCTACTACTGGTTATTGTGTCTTTGTTAGTGGAAATCTAATTTCCTAGAAAAGTAAAAAAATAAAATGTTATCTATCATTCGAGTGTTGAATTAGAGTATAGAGCTATGGCTCAATCAACTTATGAGATCATATGGGTTTATCATTTATTAAAAGAAATTAGCTTGAAGCGACCTTTACCAATAAAGCTTTGGTGTGATAATCAAGCTGCCATTCACATTACCTCTAATCTAGTGTACCATGAGATGACTAAGTATATTGAGATTGATTGTCACTTTATTCGAGAAAAAATTTAGGAAAATTTGATCTCAACTAGTTATGTAAAGAATGGTGAGCAATTAGAAGACATTTTCACAAAAGCTTTAAGTGAAAATTGAGTTGAGCATCTTTGTAACAAGCTGAGCATGATTAACATCTATGCTCCATGTTGAGGGGGAGTGTTACAGAATGTAATAATTGTGAACTTACCTTATATACTTAGGCTAATTAGTAAGCTAATTAATAGGGATTTATTTCTATGTTTAGCTCTCTCTAAGTGTATATATTCATAAGAATTATATGAATAAAGTGTGAAATATTTTCTATTTTACATCATCTGTTCCATAGAGTCTAAGGGCTAAAATGGTGAAGTGAAGGACAAAAGGTTTATCTTATAATTGTGATGAACCTTATATGACTACACATCATTGTAAAAAGCTTTTTTGGTTGGAATTAGCTAACCACAGTGATACCACACTAGCTAAAGTGGATGTGACTGAACTTGAAATTTCATTGCATGCCATCATAAGCCAAAAGTGTGCCAAATCAATACAACAACAGCTAGTCATATAAGATTAATTATTATTAAGTTTGGTAGATTTGGGGAGTACAAATAATTTCATTTGCTTGACAGTAGCCAAATGACATAGAATATTAATCCAATCTCTAATAGGGGCTAGTGTGCCTATGACTAATGAAGACAAAGTTTATAGTAAAGGAATATGCCCTTGGATATTTTTTTCTATTTTTAGCCATAGTTTTTAAGCTGACTTTTATGTTATTCAATTGGGTGGTTTTGATATTGTGTTAGATATTAAATAGCTCTAAACATTAGGTCTCTTTCTTTGGGATTTTGCTACACTCACTATGTCTTTTGAGAATGGCAAGCAACAAATAATGTTACAAGGGTAGCATATATGCAATTATTGTCAACTCCACTTAGTGTAAGAATCAGTATCTAGACAAAGCAATATAGAGTAGCTTTTAGCAGAATTCATTAACCTATTTTAGGAACTCACAAGTCTAACACACTCAGGACTTGTGAACACTATATTTGCCTACTACCAAGGTCTAGTCCTATTGTTTAGCTGTAACATTATCTAGATTTACAAAAAGACAAGATAAAATGTCAATGTAATCAAATGTTGAAAGATTGGATTATCAAACCTAGCAAATTACCATTTTCATCACATATTTCATTGGTAAAGAAGCATGATGGGACTTAGCATTTTTGTGTTGATTATTGTGAGCTCAATGTAATAATAGTAAAGGATAAATTTCCAATTTTAGTGGTGGATGGGTTACTAGATGAATTGTATAGGTCTAAGTATTTTACTAAGCTTGATTTAAAGTCTAGCTACCATCAAGTGTGTATACATCCCCTTGATATTGAGAAGATAGCTTTTTGTACACACCATAGGCACCTTGAGTTCTTAGTTATGCCATTTAGATTAACAAATACCCCTTCTATTTTTTAGGCACTCTTAAGTTAGGTATTCTGCTGATACTTATGCCAATTTGTCTTGGCATTTTCTGATGTTATCTTGATTTACAGTAGGCATGGGAAGAGCATTTGATTCATATACATGTTGTGTTTGAATTACTACATGCCCATCGCCTTCACTTGAAATGATCTAAGTGTTACTTTAGAGAGACACAAGTTGCATACCTTAGCCATGTTATTACAAATTTAGGTGTCATAATTGACCCTAGCAAAGTTTAAGCAATTTTAGAGTGGCCCCACCCATAAGCTCTCACTGCCTTACAGGGATTTTCAAGCTTGGCTAGCTATTACCGCAAATTTATCAAATATTATAACTTGTTGATAGCTCTTTTGACAAGTATGCTTAAAAGAAATTCCTTTCATTAGAGTGAAGAGGCATTGGCTTCCTTTGACAAGCTAAAATAATCTCAAGTTGCTGTACCTATGCTACAATTACCATATTTTGGGGTTGAATTCATTGTAAAGTATGATGCATTAGGTAGAGGTATTGGTGCTATCTTATAACAAAATCAACCTCCTATTATTGTCTTTTTTAGCCAATAATTGGTAGCTAGACAATTTAAAGTAGCAGCATATGATGCAAGTTAATTGGTCTTGCAAGGTAGTTCAGCATTGGCATCATTATTTATGGGGGCATTCATTTCTCACTTGAACTGATCATTACTACTTGAAGTATCTATTAGACAATAGGCTCATGACTTTGCCTTAGTAGTATTAGTTGAGTTAAGTCATGGGGTTTGATTTTTGTGTTGAATACACGGTAAAGAACTTGAATAAGGTAGTAGATACATTGTCTTATTGTGATGTTACAAATAGTTTATTTGCCATCAGACAACCTAGAGCATTGTTGATTAAGGCTATTCAAGAAGAAATTCAAAATTCCCCATAACTGCACGATTTACATGTGCAAATAGAACACAATATGCCATTTAATATTTGGATAGTTCGAGATGGCCTTATCCTCTACCAAGGACATATTTATTTAATGCCATTTTCTAGTTTAATTACTACTATTCTATCAGGTTATCATGATAATGCACATAAAGGTACACAAAAGACTACAACAAATACATGCAAATTTTTATTAAAAGGTATGTGATCTCAAATTATGGAGCATGTATTTACTTATCCTTTTTATTAAAGAAACAAAACTGATCACTTAAGTCTAGCTGGGTTACTTTAGCCTCTTGTACCTCTTATGTAGATTTCAATAGATATTTTGATGGATTTTATGGAAGGGTTACCAAAAGCAAGGGGCAAATCAGTATTTCTAGTAGTTGTAGGTCATTTCTCAAAATTTGCCTGTTTCATACCTATAGCACACCCTTGTATAGCAACTATAGTAGCTTAGATTTTCTTTGCAAATATTATCCACTTACATAGCCTTCCTGAGTCTATTACTTGTGATCAAGATATGGTTTTTATAAGTCATTTTTGGCAAGACCTCTTCCATTTAAGTGGCATGAAGCTTGTATTTTCTTCTCTATATCATCCTTGAATAGATGGTCAAATGAAGATTGTCAATTGATTAATTGAAATGCATATGCATTGTTTGGTGATTAACTATTGTGGTCCCAATTTGTGGATCAAAATACCAAGTGATAAATTAAGCTTGTCAAAAGGAGCTTGCATCTTTGAACTCTTCAAAGAAAGTTGCTTACCTTAGAACTCATTAAAAAGAGAATCCGACCTCTTATATTTTTTGCTTATTTTATTGATTAAACGTAGCCTCTTTAAATAGAGGTTACAAGCTTAGTAAAATAGGAGTTCTTTTCTAACTAGGAAGCTATGAATTCCTTTCTAATTAAAATTTTTAAAATAGGAAAATAAATACTAAAAAATCGTACCATATGAAATTAAGTCCTAAATAAAATAAAATTTTCTAATCAAATAAAATCTCCTAAATAAAATAACTACTAAAAATATAATTATTAATTACATCTAATTTTTTCCATCTTTGACACCATTATAACTGTAACATTACTCCCTCATTGGAAATCAAGCTTGTCCTCAAGCTCTTTCAAAGATCATTACAATTGAGAATAGGTAGCAATAATATTGGCAGTTAAAATAAATTATGAACTCTATCCTTAAAAAGGTCCAGCTTGTTACCCAAGTTTGTAAAATCCCATACTAATAATTGAAAATGTGGTCCACTAGAGTTCTATTTCTTTGTAGGAGTATTGTTGTCTCTCCTAACTCAGAACTCATAGTATAATAGGTGAAACTTATAAAATAAATGAGGGTAAAAATGAAATTTTAGTAGCTTGTATAGGAATCAAATTTTGTGCAATATGACACCAAAGTTTGTGGTCAAAGGATCTATAAACCCATTCAAGGTTGGAGAGTTAAGCTTAAGAATTTGGGGCATTACTTCACTAATTTATGGCGCTTTTCCTCCTATTGGATACTATACTACTCCTCTATTTATTGGTTGGCCATTTGCTTAGTTAGGTAGAAATATATTATTGCTTTCAGCAGTGGCCTCCCCCTCCTTATTTGCTAGTTTATTTAGCTTGAAAATAATCTCTTACAATTGCTTTTGAAATTGCAAGAAGAGTTGTTAGTAGTTCATATTGCAGCACGTTCCTCTAGTAATAGTGGTATGATCTCATCATTTATGGTGTATGGCTTTGATACCAATTGTTGTGGTCCTAATTTATGGATTAGAACATCGGGTGATAAATCTAGCTCGTTAAAGGAAGCTTATACCTTCAAACTCATCAAAAAGAGTTGTGTACCTTAGGACTCATTAGAGAGTGAACTTGATCTCTTTTATTTTCTTTCAACTTTTTGCTTGTTTTATTGATTAAAATTCAGCCTCTTTAAATAGAGGTTATAAGCCTAATAAAATAGGAATAAGGAAATTGTAAACTCTTTTTTAATTAAGAAATATTAAAATAGGAAAATAAATACTAATCTGAGAGATTAACAATAGACAAGAAGAGAAAAAAGAGAGAATCCCCATATATCAAAATGTTATTAATCCTCTCACTAAGGGACTATCATAA
>CANXYI011454465.1:0-10951 GCA_948208565.1 Hura crepitans | reverse complement strand
AAGCAATAAAAACACATGTAGAACTCACTTTTAATACCATACAACATGTATGGATGCTAAAATCGCGTCTCGAAACGTGAATCCATCAAAATACAATTTTACGCATATTAATATGATTTATTAGCACATCATGGCCTTAAGATTACATATAGGTGCGTATAAACATCTATTGACCATTCGGCCACCTATTACCACTATTAGCATCTCATTCATGCCATAAAAATGCACATAATATTATTCCTTAATGATACACACACACGTGTACTTTAATTATAATTAATATCAACTAATGCCCAAAACTCACATAATGTGTTCATTAATTAATATCACTTAAAGAATGCCTAACATGATCTAACCATCTTAATACATATATGCAACATTGAATTATCATATTTTATCAATCATATCATATTAGGCATTTATTTCAATTTATGGCATTTAATGTTAACATGTAAGTATATGGACATATTAAAAATTCATGCAATTAACTCAAGTTAATGTGATTACACATACTAAAATGAGTCGCACGAGATGCCTGAAGCTTTACCCCAAGAAGCTCGGGTCGACGCCTCACCTATGAATTCAAAAGGGTACGAACTTTAATAAATAATATAAAATAATTTGTATGTCGAAAAAATAATTCGAGCCTAGATATACCCTCTATGACACCCTAGAAACCCATGAAAAATAAAATTTATAGAAAAATAAATCCAGGGAGAGAGAATGTTACTATTCATGTCAGCTTCTCTTCGACTTTTCTCCTGATTTACTCCGTCATTCCCGATGATTTTGTTGTCCACGGACTTATCTCAAAACGCTCGTCGTTTCGAGTGTAAACTCGCTCGGTGGGTCTCTTCAAGGAGAGTGAAATCAAGAAAATAGAGGGAGAAATGGTGTCGGTGGATTTTTCTGGTTTAGAGAGGGAGGATAGTGGTTTTTTTGTGTATATGGGAGGATGGAAATTTTTCCTTTTTTATAGTTTAAAAAAATTAATTTTCCTTCTTTTCAAAAAATTATTATAACCGATAAAAAATTCGGTTTTCCTCTATTCTTGTCTCCAAAATTAGATAAATTCAAGCCCTAAATTCTCTCAAATCTTGTGCCCAAATTCTAACAAAAATCCAAAAAATTAATTTATTTACTATCCCAAAAATTCAGAAAAATTACTTTCCGATCTTAGAAAATTCTAATTCTAAAACCAATGGACTACTCGAAATATTTGAGTATCAGGTTGTAACATTTTTAGATTATTTTGAGCAACTTTTTATTTTATTTACGGTTCAGCTTTGCCTGCGGCACTATTCATAGGACATTGCCGTAAAATCTTATTTTGCATTTTTAACCATCCAAATGACTTCGGATTGGCTTCAAACTTTACCTAAAATTCTCTTGTAATTAATACTTTCCATCAGTATACTTAGTGCAACTCGTTTCTTGAGAAGTACTATTCACGAGAGTCGGGATTTTCGGGTCATTACAAGTATTACCATTGTGTGATGTACGATTATATATATAAACAGGCACTTAAGTATAAATGTAAGAGAGTGAGCCTAAACCTATGTATGTAAATAAAGTAATTTAAGTATGTAAGTAGAATGTATGAATGTGTATCTGAACTTATGTAGTAACAATATGAATGCTTAATGTAAATCGATATGCTTGTGATGTGATCGAAATCAAGGTATTTCTAATGATGACACTATGTGAATGTAAAGTATGTAATGAGATAATGATGAGATCAGGGGGATCAGGTGAATCCAATGTTGTGGATTGAGTATGAAATGCTATAGAAGTGTTGATCTTCACAGGTTCTATTTGGGTAGTGTTACTAGTCAACCATGATGCTATCGAATTTTCATTAAATAAATTGCAGGGTTGATTATACTTATATAATGATTTACTAATTGTATGGCAAGAGAATTGTACACAATTGAGATAAAAAGGGGCTTAAGAAGATTAGAAGACTGATAAAGGATAATAAGTTGAGGATAAGACAAACAGGGTGGTGTGTTATCCCTTATTCTTATCTGCAATCGGATTAGGTAAGGGGTGTCACAAGTACACCAGTAGTTTTATATAAGCATTATGGTAAAAAAGTATAGGGGTGCCTATTAGAAGACTATACTAGAACTATGTTATGGGTGTAACTATAAAGAGCATTTTGTTAAAGATTGCTCGAAGAGATCAACAACTACCTCACAATTTTAGGCATCATCTCCAACTACTACTAGAGGTTAAAAGTAAGATAGAGGTGATAGGCCTAGAGGCAACTAGAGGGCCAGATTTGAGACAGTTGACAAAATAAAGTTTAGAGATCCAGAGAGGTAATTTGCCATCAGGGGCCGAGAAGAGGCTGATTCCCTAAACGTTATAGTGGGTACTTTCTACATCTTTAATCTACCAATAATAGCTTTAATTGATCCGGGATCTAATTGATCCAGGATCTACTCATTCATACATATGCATGGCATGTGCATAAGATTACAATTTATAGTCAAAACTACTTGATGTAGATAATATGTCTAACAACCCCATAGGATGTCATGTAATAGTGAATAAAGTGTATAAAGAATGTCCTTTAATAGTTCAAGGACATGAGTTTTCTGCCGATCTCATTGAATTGCCATTCAATGAGTTTGATCTGATCTTAGCCATGGATCGGTAGTCTAACCTTATGCGATAGTGGATTGCAGCAGAAAGAGGATTTCTCTCAAGAGAGTGAGTGGATAGGCTAAAGATCAAAGTAATAGGTAAGAAGATAGATTTCTTATCAAATGTTATATTAGCCATAATGGCTAAAAGGTTAATAAGAAAAGGTTGTGAAGCAAATTTAGTGCATATGATAAATACAAGAAAAGATAAGCCAGATGCAAGTCAAAGACCTATTGTATCAGAGTTTATAGGTGTGTTCCCTGGTGATTTACCTAGTTTGCCACCTGAATGGGAACTTGAGTTTGGGATTGAAGCATATCCTGGCATAGAACCAGTGTCTATAACACCTTATAGGATAGCTCTTATAAAGTTGAAAGAACTAAAGATTTAGTTATAAGAGTTGCTTGACAAGGGTTTTATTAGATTGAGTGTTTTACCTCAGGGAGCCCCAATATTATTTGTAAAAAAAAGGATGTATCCTCAAGGCTATGTGTGGATTACAAGCAACTAAACAAAGTCACGGTAAAAAATAAGTCTCCATTACCCCATATTGATGACTTATTTGATCAACTTAGGGAAGCTAATGTCTTCTCTAAAATTGACTTGAGATCAGAGTATTACTACCTGAGGGTGAAAGAAATGGATGTGGCTAAGACTCTTAACTTATTTATCTTTTCTAATTGCCTACCTTTTCTAAAATTTTGATTTACTATCTCAATTATTTTATTACTTCTATTTCTTTTCTTTAAATTGTAAAATAATACTTTATTGTAACTATTTTATAATTTCGATAATTCAACATTTCTTTCTTTGCATATCATATGCATGTATACGTATTTTTATACACATATACCTATAATTAGATTTCCATCTAACTTGAATTCAAATATATCTATTTTAAGTATGTAGTTATCTATAATTATTTACTCCCCATAGTTAGCCTTTTTACTTGCTTATATCCTTTATTCTTTGTCATATATAATTTAGCCCCTTAATAAGTACACTCTAATTATATTTTTCATTACTTATTTCTTATTTATATACTTCCCTAATCTTAAGTAAAGAAACTATTTACTAATTCTACTAATTTTCCCAAACTATATAAATTCAAGTAACCATACACTACATAATAAAATTTAAAATTTACAAGTAAAGATTATACACACACACACACATATATATCTGTTTGTGTGTGTCTTTTTACACAAATTTCGCACTTTACTACTTATGTAGTTATAATCTCATGATTACACTAAATTATGTCACATGAACACCTTACCATTTTATTTTATTAATTTTGGCCCATCTTAATTTTGAATATGCTTATTTCAATAATTCCTTATAGGAATCTTTCCAAATACTATCATACGTTCTTATTTTATTTAATAAAAATATTTCATTTAATTATCACTTAATCTTATAATTTCTTTACTATAAGAACTTTGGCTATAGAGGTATATATTTTACCTATGCATTTATAATTTATATAAAATTCTACACTCTTTTATTTATTTAAACATCATAAATTTTCAATTGTATCACCACATAACTTATTACTTTTCAATGACCCATTTCGGTCCAACATATTATTCTTATGTAATTATTTTAATTCTCCAATTTGTAGATATTTATATATGCTTTTATTCATTAAAATATCAATTAACTTATTTAATTCATTCAATTATCATTTATTCACTATTTTCCTTTATCTTGTTATTTTCTGCTAAGATAGTGTTTAAGGTAAAATGTTGTTTTTCATACTTTTAATCCATCCATATTAATTAACTTAACCTTAATCACATCTCTAAATCAATTATGCATTCAATTAGCTTATATAATGGAGTTTTAATACTTAACATATTACATACATAATGCATAATTTCATAACTATGTGAATACACTTACCTAATTGATTCTCCTCTCTTTTTGCTTTGTAAGAACCTTGTTAAATTTCACTTATATGCCTTTTAATCTCTTTTTCCTTATTAATTTTCCATTCCACCATCTTTTACTCATATACATGTTTGATCACTCTCCATATATACCCGTTTATCTCTATTTTCCATAGCTCTTTTCAAATTTCCTTGAGATTGAATGAATGCTTAAGTGAATTTAGGTGTAAACTATTATTTTAGAAGTAGAATTTGGGGTTTCATATAGCTTAATTTAAGAGAAATGATGGAGAATAGAGAGTAAGGAGGATTTAATTATGGGTGGGGCTAAAGGAAGATGATTTTTCTCTTATTTTCTTTCTTCATTTTCCTATTCATATTTACTAACCAATAGACATGATCAATTTCTATTAATTAAATCAATGGTGAAAAGTCCTAAAAGACCCAGGTTCATGAATAGTGATCTCGAGAAATGAATAGAATGAAAGGATAAATTAATTTATGATCATGGGTGAATTTTAGCCTGATATTGAAATTATTTCATGGGTTAAAAAAATTTAAGAAAAACTTTTACGACTGTTTAATTTTTTTTATTTGAGCTAAACAAAAATCTTTGAGTGTTGGTAAGATTGATTTAGAAACTTCATGACCTAATGACTAAATTCATATGAATTTTGGATAGCTAGGATCTCTTATTTACTATTACATTCAAGGGCCATGCTTCCTACAAAAATATCATGTCATGCTTATCTAATAATTTTGTCATTTTCTTTAATTAATTTGATTAATTTATTTTTAATGGTTCCACTTGTAAATAAATTATGGCATCATGATTATCATGTTCCTCTAATTATTTTAGTATCAAGATATGTAAGTCTCATAGTTTTATAAGCACATTTTATGAATTTTTTATTCAACTCTGAATGAGTTACTATTTATTTCAGATTGTATTCTAGATTTCGTTCTCTATTTTTAATTTGCTATATGATCTCATTTGGCTCTTAAAGTGTCCCATAATTTATCTTATAATTTATCCTACAACCTAGCAAGGTCAGTTTCATTTGAGCTTGGGGTGCACTATTCATGGCTCAAGTGACACTATTCATTGGGACCACTTCCCAAACCTCGTTCTTTTCACATTTTCTCATAATTTCTATGCCATTTGTATATTCCTTATCACTTACATGTGTCTTTCTCATATTTTTTTGCCACTTAAAGTGAAATTTCCATTTTGCCTTTGACCCTTTAAAATAATTACTATTATGCCTTTTGGTCATTTTTTGCCCAGTTGTCACGTCAACCAACTCTACTCAATCCATACGTCAATTTCATTTTGCACTTTTTCTTCTAATTCTCATTCTATCCTTATGAAAAATTAGATCGAAAGTCAGGGAGTGACAAAGGAGACCCATTAAGAGGGACCCGTATTTGTAGGAGCCTTAAGCCTTTCTAACAAAACGAAGAGCCTATATAATTAAGCTTAGCAACTTTTCTTTAGTTGTATAACTTTAAGCGTATGGGATTGTACTATAAATATGTTGCGGGCATGTTATATTTAACCTTATTTAAAGTGATCAAAGCTTATTATGCCTTTATCTAAGATGAGCTCAGCCTAATTTCACCTAAAATAAGATGACATATTGTCCTTACAAGCACTTTAAATATGAAAGATCATAAGGCTAAATTTCTTTGGCCTATATTTCAAACCTATGTATCATTCGATGATACTTAGGTAAGCTATCTTAAGAATGATTTGATGACGTGTGCGTGCATAACAAGGTTGGAAGGTTTAATGCCATTGTTTGTCCTTGAAATCATGCATACCATGCATCTTGTATTACACATCATCTTGTATATATGTATATATACTCATGCATCATATCTAATCCCTTATTTTGTAGCCATTATTAATCTATCTTTCATAGCCCAATAAAAGTGAATCGGCAAACGCCTTTATAAAATGAATAATCAACCTTCTTTAGCTAACATACCAAGAAAAGCCACCATTTTCAAAGATAAGATATATGACCAAAACCATGCTACTTGAGGTCTTGTAAAATAAGGAGAGGACTATGATGGCTACCTTCTCCGACATGTTGTCTGGTATACAAGCCCAATTTAGATCTCAAACACAAAAAAATAAAGGGAAAAAGTGGTTGATAAAATTGATAACCAAGTTTCTTATAAGGATATTTCACCAATCAAGACCAATTATAAAAAGGTCTTACCGACCAAGCATGTTGTATCAAAGAAGATCTGTGCAAAAAAAAATAATGAAGGAATAGAAGTAATGAGTAGCCTAGTCATAGGGGGCGGGGATATTGACCCCAAAGAAATTAGCTCGAAACCAGATAGGGTTATGCCTCACAAGTTCAAAATGTTAAACATGAGCAAATTTAAATGAACTATTAACCCAAAGAACCACCTAAAGCAGTACACAATTGACATGTGAACCACTAATTTGTCAAAAGATCATATCATGAGAATGTGAAGCATGTCACTTATAGGGTAGGCCCTAGATTAGTATTATAATTTAGATAGAAAGGCTAAGAAAGATTGGCTAGAGTTAGACAAGGCTAAGGAAGATTGGCTAGAGTTAGCCAATGCATTCAATAAGTAATATGCTAACAACACTAGTGTATAGGTTACCCTCAAATATTTAGAGTTAGTAAGATAAAAGCCTAACAATTCCTTCTCTAATTAGTTAGACTGGTAAAGGGCTAAGGTGTTAAACATGAGGAATAAGCCTAATGACATTGACTAAATTAAGATGTTCATAAAAATGCCAACAGTTATATGAATGTTGGGCTTATTGCTAAAGGTATTACTACATAGCTCAAAGACATAGCTATCGATCATGAACTAGCCATTCAAAGCAAAGGATTTAAGAAAAATAAAGACAATAAGAACAATAATTGTAGTAATGACTAAGGTCAAACTGCAAATGTTCAAGCATAAGTCTTTAAAATGGGTAATCCATTGTCTTGGTACTTGATTAAGCTCATAAAGAAGGGCAAGCTTTAACCTTCAACGCCCCGACCTTGAGTTGATATGCTCCTAGTTAACCATAGGCATGATCAATATTATGCTTATTATTAAAGGACGGGCCATCTCATCGATAAATACACTACCCTTTGCCATGCTATCTAGGCTCTCAATAAAGCTAAGCAAATACTTGATGCATAAGATTGAAGCTTCACCATTTGATCCTTTTCTTCGATAATGAATTATTTTGTGATACTTGTACTTCTCTATTTATGACTCTTTTTAGGAGATAAATAATGGATTTACGTATTTATATGAGGTATTTCTTAATGGTAGCATGCATATTAATGATCATTACATAGCTTTTTTATAATAAATTAAATCAAAACTAAACCATTTAACCTAGGCACAAATGAATAACCTCAAAAAAAAAAAAGAAAAATTAAAAGTATCAACTTAATCCAAGTCCACCATGGGGAACAATTGAAGATCTTGTACTTTCTAAGAAGTGACTTATAGTTTTTACACTTAATATCAAGGTGCAAGACTTGATCTTTCTTTATAGGACATGAGAAATATCCTTGAATGTGAGGAGAGAATAATAACAAAAAAGTAAGAGAAAGAAAAAGAAAAGGAAAATTAGTCGATTTGGGGGCAATTAAGTCCAATGCTAATTAATCATGCTTAAAAGATAAAAGTTCAAAAACTTCTACTCAAAAAGAGATATACATCAACTTTCTTTGAGCCTAAAGGCTAGGGGAATTTATCTAAGCATCGAAAGTTTTAAGTTTCTCTTTGGTTCTCTTATCCAAATATCATCAGTGGGCTTTGAAAGTATTAAAAGCTCTTCACCCACCCTTTTAAAATCTAAAGGGGAAAATTCTAAAAAATATTCTCTCTTTTTTACCATGACTACCTTTACTTAAAAAAGCTCCCTCTTTAATTAAAATACAATAAATCCTACTAGATTAATCAATTAAGTGCATAGGTCTAGGTAAAAATTAGGAAAATTGAGAGAAAATAATTACCAAAAAATTTACAAACTGACTAATATCAATGCACTGCTAGGAAGGGTAAGAAGGAATGATGTTCTATCAAGCTTCAAGATACTAAAGAGCTTTTTAACTTCTTCAAGAGAGCTCTATGAACTCAAGCCTCACCAATCCAAGTCACATGAATTTTAAACTCAAACTTTACTAATCCAAATCGCTCTAAAAGTTTCATATTCAAGCTTTACTAATCTAGATAAAGAAAAGCTTTATAAGTTCCAAACTCAAGCCTTACTAATCCAGATCAAGAAAAGCTCATTGAGCTTTAAACTTAAGCCTCACCAATCTTAGTCATATGAGCTTCAAGCTCAAGCCTCACCAATCCTAGTCACATGAGTTTCAAACTCAAGCCTCACAAATCTGAGTCACAAGAAATTTAAGCTCAAGCCTAATTAATCCAATGTCAAGGCTATGAACTTCAAGTAAAAAAAAACGAGGCAATTAACATTTGTGCCAAGTTTAAATAAAACAAATTATTATGCCTGAAATACTCTGTGATAATCATTATTATGTAAATTGCCATCCATAGAGAGACATTTTACAATTAGGTAAATTAAATCTGTATATTTGCTTCCTTTTTAGAAGTGTCAAAAGAAGGTGCACTTTTGTTAAAAAAAACCCCACTACTATGAGTACTTCCTTTTAGAAGCGCACTAGATAAAAGTTGAGGCGCAATCCACTAGTGTTAAAACTTCCTTATAGGAGTACACTATGCAAGAGTTAAAGTATAAAATAAAATGTTCACATCTCTTATCCAAAGATAATAAACCGAGGGCAAATGGCCTAATCCTCCTCTTTCCTTATCAAAAGGTCAATATCAAGCAAAGTAAGCTTAACTAGCAAGCCCTCCTATCCAGGATGTTCTAAGCCTCCTTCTTTCGCACTAGCTCACCCTAAAAGATGGATCAATGATTAGCATAAAACACAGGCATTACATTTTACATAATTATTGAATTATGGTTCTAATCTACCACATATACATACACAAATGTATAAACACATGTATATACAATCATAAGTATTAATATGCACAAGCATGCAACATTCATGCACTTAGGTATGCATTTGCATCAACCATATACACAACAAAATCAGTTTTGTTTGATGAAATGATCTTTCCTTCTATTTTCAAGATTGATTAAAGACACCTAGTTTAATTATACTAGTGGCAATTTTCCCAACATACCAAAGGCAAATGTATGTATCACAAACTTATCATGATAAATTAATATTAACTTCTATTTGCATTTAGGACAGATCACAAAATTTGATTCAGTCCATCTTCAACCTTAAAGATGTATCACTAGATTCGATTTAGTCTATCTTCGACCTTTAAAACACATCATAAGATCCACTCTAATCCATCTCAATCTCTTAAGACATATCACAAGATTTAGTTCAATCCATCTTTGACCTTTAGGATGTATCGCTAGATTCAGTTCAGTCCATCTTTAACCTTTAGGGCGTATTACTAAATTCAATTTAGTCTATCTTTAACCTTTAGGGTGTATCACCAGATTCGATTCAGTCCATCTTTAACCTTCAGGACGTATTACTGGAATTAGTTCAATCCATTTTCGATCTTTACGACTCATTACTAGGTTCGATTTAGTCTATCATTGATCTTTAAAGACTCATCACCAAATTTAGTTTAGTCCATCCTTAATTTTTTAGGACATATCAGCAAATTTGATTGAATCTATCTTTGATCTTTTGGACAAATCACTAGATTCAGTTCAGCACACCTTCAATCTTCAAGTTGCATTCAAATTTGTTATAGCTTATCTTCAGAATCTCAATTTTTCTATGCGAGGACACATTTAGATTTGGTGGGCTTTCACTTCACTCAAAAGCAAATTGCATTCAAATTTGGTGTAACTTATCTTTAAATTCTCAATTTTCAAAGTAAAGACACATTCAAATTTGTTATGTTTTCACTTCACTCGAGGCCAAGTTGTATTTAGATTTAGTGTAGCTTTCCTTCAAATTCTCAATTTTTTGAAGTAAGGATGCATTCAGATTTGGTGGGATTTCACTTCATGTAGGGGTAAGTTACACTTAGATTTAGTGTAACTTATCTTCCAAATTCTCAATCTTTCGAAGTGAGGACGCATTCAGATTTGGTAGGTTTTTCACTTTAAACTAAGGGCAAATGGCATTTGAATTCGGTGTGACTTATCTTTAAATTTTCAGGTTCTATCTTACCTCTACCCACTCATATGTATACTTTGATATACATTGCTATACACACATTTCATAGCACTCATCAAAGTGGGGCCAATTATAGACATATAGATTTTTGGGCTTATGATGATAACTAGAGATAAGCCCAAGCAAAAAGTCAAAGAAGCATATACCCTAGTCCGTGCAGAC
>CANXYI011454307.1:0-16816 GCA_948208565.1 Hura crepitans | reverse complement strand
TATAAATATATACGAACACGCATACACACACACGATGTAATTAATTAAATTAGAGTAAAGTGGGATTAATTATATAGAAGAGTAATTGAAAAAAAAATAAAAGATTAATTAAGAGAAGAAAAAACAAAAAACTATAAAAGTGTGTAAAAACAAGTATGTAAATTAACTAACATATGATAAATGCTCTACGGTAAATGTATAGGTATACATATGAAGATGTGTATACAAGTATGTAATTATAGTTAAATGAAAGAAGTTAATATATATAAAAATATATATTTATAAATAAGTATAAGTAGTAGTAGTAGTTGTAGTAGTACTAGTAGTAGTAGTAGTAATAGTAGTAGTAGTAGTAGTAGTAGTAGCAGCAATAATGATAGTAGTAGTAGTAGTAGTAGTAGTAGTAGTAGTAGTAGTAGTAGTAGTAGTAGTAGTAGTAATAATAATAATAATAATAATAATAATAATAATAATAATAATAATAATAATAATAATAATAAGGAAATTGTATGGATTAATTAAATAAAATAAAAATTTACATATATATACGCACACAAAAATTGTTATAAATTATAATTCTTAAATATTAAGAATAATAATGACATGTGAAATTAATAATTGAATCCTGGATAAGAAAAGATTTCTAAAATGAACATTTGGATATATTGAATAAAGAAAATGTAGAAACAAACAATTACGAGAACAAAAAAAGTAAGATAATGGAAAGTAAGACAATGGAAAAGTATTATAACTTATATATAAAATAATAGATATTATACAAAATAAAAGTTAAGGCTACAAGATGAAATAGAAATTTAAGGGAATCAATTGAATATTTTACAAATAAGTGTATGAATAAAAAAAATCCTAAGTCATGACATGCAAAATAACGAGATGAAATGATGACATATATTTTATAAATAATGTGGATTGATGTGAACTCGAATATGAATATATGTATAATGACTATAATTGAGCAAGCTACGATTATGAATATTTCAATGTTATGATTATGTGATTAGAATATGATGTTAAAGCTTAACATGCATATGATACAGTTTTGTATGATGTATAAACAACATAGAAAATGATAAAGAAGTTAAAATGTTTAGTAGATTTTTTTAAACTAACATAAGTTAACCTAATCAGGTGAAACATAAAAAAAAAAAAGATAAAAGCCCATATGAGTTAGACAACCTAGACTGGATAGGTTGACTGATCAACTAGGGATAGATAGTAGCTGCTATGGTACTTCGATGTCACTTTATGTTGGTGTAGTAGTAGTAAGGTCTAGTACGGCAACTACATGTATATATTTCATGTCCGTATAGTGGATGTAAGGTCTAGTAAGGCCACTGCAAATATACATCATGCTAGTACAATAGTAGCAAGGTCCAATAGGGCCACTACACATATATATTTAATGCTCATACAATGGATGTAAGGTCTAGTAAGACCATTTCACATATACCTCATGCTAGCACAGAAGCAGTATGGTCTAGTAGTATAGCTGCATATATATTTCATGCTGGTATAGCGAACGTAAGGTCTAGCATGACCACTTCACATATATTTCACACCAATGCATCAAATGTAATGTTTAGTAGGACCACTGTACATTTATATTGTCACGCCCGACTTTTGGTTTAGTTCTCTATAAGGGTAGAATAGGAATTAGATGAAAAAATAGGGAGTGAAATGGACATACAAATCGAGTAGAGTCAATTAGCATAAATAATGGAGTGAAAATCAACTAAAGGGTAAAATGGTATTTTTGTTGAAAAGCCAAGGGTAAAATGGGAAATCCACTATTCATGGTAAAAAAGAGGGGAGAGATACATGGGAGTAATGAGAAAGTGACATGTGGCATGGTGGTAATGAGAAATTGTGAGAAAAATGAGGTTCAAAAGTGGGTCCCAATAAATATTGACAACTGAGCTGAGAATAGTGTTCCTAAGCCAAATATAGTTAACTCGACAAAAAATAAGTATTAATTATAAGATGCATTGTGATGAAATTTGAGGAGCATATAAGGGCATATAAGGGGTTAAAAATTGAAAATAAAACCTAGATTTACAGTGTAATGTGAATAGTAAAACATTTAGAGTTGAATAGAAAAATTTACAAACATGCTCAGAAAATTTTGAAAGTGGAACATCTTAGTGATAAAAAATTCCAAGGAAACCAAAAATCATAGTGTTAGAATTTTCTAAACATAGAAGCTATTAGAAAAAAATATGGAAATAAATTCAATTAAACGTGTATATTTTATAGAAAAATGAAAAAATGGTTGTGTAGAAAGCATTTTTGGCTATTGGATCAAATATTATCATGAAAGATCTTGGCCATCCAAGTGAAAACAAGGGATTAAGGAGGTGGAAATGATTAAATGATATTTTTAAGGATAATACACAAGGAAAAATCCTAGCGATCTATGTGTAAATTTTGATTTTAATCCTAACCTTTCATTTTCCATATAAATACATAAATATTAATTAAATATTCATTTATTTCCATCCCATACCTATCTTTCCTCCCTTTTTCATTGCTTAAATTCGTTCCTCCCTTTCTCCAACATTTTTATACTTTAATTTTGCCTATATAATCACTAAGTAATACACAAGAAATGCCACTCTTTTAGCCTAACACCTTAACCCCTATAAATTGGTTGGGAATAGATGAATTTTAGTGGATGGAAAGAGATGAAAGATTGATTTTTTGGTCACTCCAAAATTGCTAAGTTAATCCCAAACCAAGTGATTTTTATGAGATTATTTGAGGTATAGAAATGGATTTATGGAATTATATGTTCAAGTTTTATGTATAATAATATTTTGGTAACTTTTATGTGACAAAATCAATTACAGACATGGTGAGAATTGTGAGATGGGATAATGATGAAGTGATATTAGAGAAAAGAAAAGGGAGCTTAAATGGACTTAAGTTTGAAAGGTATGTGTATTCTAATTGGTGTACATTTATAATTATGTAAGGCATGGTTTATTTATGTTATTATAATGCCCATAAGTTAAGGCTCTGTGAATAGTACCATTGAGGTTGAAAAAGTGTTCCCAAAGTGCCGGGTCACTTTCACAAGGCTTGAGGCAAGGGTACTGGTCATGAAACTTTGAGGGGCCATAAGATGATGGAATTGACTTAATTTAAAGATTTAGGAGAACCAATAAATTATTTTAAGCTATAATATAATATACCATAGTCTTAGATGGATTTAGGCTGAGAATGACCTAAAATGTGCCCAGACAGACCTAAAAATACCATACCCTAAAAGTTAAAAATTCCCTTAAGTTTATTGGTGAAAAAAATTTTGAATTCTAAGGTCGTTTGCAAATTTTTTTTAATTCTAAGCTTTACATATAAATCAAGGCAGTTGGTTAACTATCTTGTCAGTGGAATTTGGCCGTAAAATTTTATGAGCCTTTAAATGGGACTAATCAAGGATTTTTAAAACAAACAGTATGATTTTTAGAGGCCTATGTGATTTTTAAAAATTCCCTAAAGTTTCTACCAAAATTGAGATTTTTTAGAACACTCAGGTGGTATGCGACTCTGACTATGCCACCTTAGCCACTATATCATTATCCACTCACCACCCCACTCACCCTCTCCTTTTCCTCCTCCACCATCCCAATGCCATTCCTTCATTGCTTCTACCATTTTTGTTATTTCTTGTAAGATTTTTCTCTTCTTAATTGCCACCAAAAATAATGTTAATGTGTTGTGAATTGATTTGTGAAGGAATTGGAAGCCATAGGAGTGCATAAGGCTCAAGAAAATTTAAGAACTCACTAAGGGTACATCAAAAGGGTGTTAGGAATCAACTTCTTATATGTTAGTGTTTTCCTCCTTTTTAATTTATTTCCTAGAGAATTTCATGGCTCTAAGAATGACTATAGTCTTAAAATTTAATTTTGGGGACTTATGTGATTTTTCAAGGATTTTTAAATAGAAGGTGGCGTGTATGGGAGTGAAGATAAATTGAGGTGAAAGTAGGCCTCTTTCAAGCTTGAAGTGAGGAATAAGCTTCCTTTAGTAGAAAGGTATGTGAATTTAAGGCATTTAAAGAATGGGCCTTGAATTTTAAGTGTGATAGACATAGAAATCTTGTATAGAAATGGTGGCAAACTTAGCTAAAGTGTGTGTAATAGTGAATTAGGCATGTACTTATGTTAATTATGTATGGTATGCATGCTTAGAATGGTAATTTGGTGAAAAGAATACATGAAGAGGCTTGATCCTTATTAAGCTGAGATGTAGACATAATGGTGTGTGTGTGTGTATATGACTTGTCAAGGTGAGTTTGGCATAGCTGTAAGGTGCTTGACAAGGAAAATGTCTGAAATATAAGTGTATGTGGTGAAATTAAGAATGGTGGTAATAGGCCTTGGTGTAGCCAAGAGGTTGCTTGGCATGTAGTTAGGCATATGGTGAATTAAAATGGTAATTTGTGTGGCAATTAGCCTATTAGACATGGCATTGTAGTTGTAACTAATAAAAGTGATGAATAAGGCTTTTGTGTGTGTACATTTAGTGTGGCCGAGACATATCCAAGGTGTATAATGGTCTAAGTTGCTTGGAAATGGCATTATGTGTGCATAAGCATACTTGTGCAATGTTACAATATGTGTATGTGTGCTTGAATATGGTTAAAGGTATGTGTATGGCAATTTGGGGACATTGGCTAAAAGGTATACAAGGCCAAAAGGCATGAAAATGAGGTATGATATAATTTGTGTATATGTGTGATCTAGCATAACATATTTGGCATGAAATGTGCAATGTCCATATGGCATGACTTAAGTAAATATGAATGAGTAATAGGGCATGAAATACATGGAATTAGGATACTTTTAAGGTTAAGAAATAGCATAGAAAAAGGTGTGAAATTCGATTGAAATAAGTAGGTAAAAGTGACCTCGAACTAAACTATTTGTGGCATGAAAATGAGACTTAAATTTTAAGCTTTTGTGATGTTTATGTAAAGAAAATAAAAGCTTTTGTTGATGGCTATCTGAGTAAGATAATTGTGCTTTGAATTAGGCCTATGGAAGTATGTGGAAATTAGTGTAAGTGGCATTGAAAATTTATGTGAAAATGGCATAAATTAGATCCAAAATAGCCATCGCAAAATTGAAAAATAACCTATAACTATCTCATAAAAATGAATTTTGGGACTATAGTAAAAGTGGTTACTTAGCATGTATATAAGTGGACTAAAATAATGGACTAGACTATATTTAATATGACTTTAATTATGCATAAGTTAGGGTCCTAGAATTTTTCAAAAAAATTGACCCGTAAATGTCGAGTAAGGCTAAAAGTGACTTGTAACTGTACAAGTCAAAAATTAACTTTCTACAAAAATTCATAACTATCTATTTTCCATTCTTAAATAATATAAAATGATGATCAGTAAAGAAATGACATAAATTAAGGTCAAATGGCCTATTAGTTGGACAACCACCAGATGGGTTAACCGATCAACTTAGGGATTAGTAGTTACTAGATAGTTTCTATGATTTTCTAGATATTGAGAGGTCTACAGACTAATCCACACTATCTTTTGGAAGTGTGTGATGTTGATGATTATCTGGATATTGGTAGGTCTACGGACTAATCCCTGCTATCCACTATGGTTGGCTATGATTTTTGGATATGGGAGGTTTACGGACTGATCCTTGCTATCCATACCATGATTTGGACGTTAACTTGCCTAAGATATTGGGAGGTCTATGGACTGATCCTTGCTATCTCTTGTCTAGTATTGAGAGGTTTAAGTGAATTGATCCCTACTATCATACCAAGCTGGTACAACGATCGGGGTTTAAAATGTGGCCCACTATACAACTCTCAGTTCCCTCTTGGTCTAGTGTCTTAGGTGTATTCTATCTAGTTAGACCTAATAAATTAAATGGAATTAATATTCAAACTTTAAATAATGGTAGGTTATTGCTTGAATAATTTAATTGAGCTTGCTATAGTGGCATTTTGGTAATTATTTGGTAAAAATGGCATGTCACTTGAATGGCATAAATCACCTCGTCTATTACCCACAAACTGCATTATAACTATTATATTATCATTACATGTGTGCTAATACATGTATTATGTTTTAAATGCTTTAAGTTCAACATTGAGTTTCATACTCAGTGTACCAGTGTTTTAGTGTGCAAGTTGTAAAGATAAGTAGGTCGACCTTAAAGATTATGCTGTGTAGCAATACAATCCTCGAAGGGTACCTAGAGTCTTTCCCTTTTTTTCCTATAGATAGCACTCATGTAATACACTATAGGTATGTGTTAGCAAGCTTAAGAGTTGCTATGTCTGTATATATAAAACATGGATGTGGCATATATAAACAGGTGCTTTATTTGTCTAGTTTGCTTGTTGTTTTGATAATTGTAGGCCTGAGGCCCTGTGTGTGTTTCTTATATATGATTAATGTGTGCTGGTGTTGACTAGGGGACCAAAAGGGTCCAAATAAGGGCTGAATGAATGTATTATCTATAAAAGTGTTATTAACAGGTGAAAAAATTTGGTGTGTCACCCGGGTAACTATTGTGCTGCCTAATTTTTTATAATTTGTAGAGTATCTATAAATGGGTTTTCTTAGTTCATCTGACCATATATGAACATGTTATAGAATTAGACTAGACATCTAAGAGATACCTGATAAAGTTCTAGAACAGTGTATAAGTGTTAAGGAGTTTACCTTTAGAGCAATTCTAAGATGAGTGACTAGGTGGGTAGTGTATCACCTGTCGGCTTTCTTCAAGAATCTAGTACTGGGTGTCACATTAAACATGAGTGCTAATGTTTGGGGTTATTTTTCGTAAACTACTACACTACTATGAGGCTAATAGGTTCTATTTCTTTTTGTACTCGAACATGATGAGTGATCAAGTACACCAAGACTAAGTTAAGGAAGTGGCTAGTTATGCCCCTACAACTATATAGGGGGAGATGGTAGTGCAAGCATACTAGAACCTAGTGATGTTACACAATAGCCATAGCAACAAGCATAGCCACAAACATAAGAATCCTTAGTGCTATTATAATAGATAATGGATCTGCTCAAACATACTTCTACTGCTACTGCTCCACCAGCTCCAGTACCTCCACCACCACTAACTCCTTTATAAAAGACACCGTTAAAAAGGATTAAAAAGATGGGAGCTATGGATTTTCTAGGTACAAAGGAGGATGATGCAGCATGAGCAAAATATTGGTTGGAGAGAACTTTCAAAAATCTAGAATAGCTAGAGTGTCCAGAAAAAGATAGTTTAAAGTGCACAACTTCTTTCCTATAAGAAAAAGCATTCTGTTGATAGGTTACGATTAAAAAGAGAAAGGCAGTAATAGATCCCACTTGGGAGTTCTTCTTGATAAAGTTTAGGAAGAGGTATATTCCAGATTCCTATAAGGATAAGAAGAGAAAGGAGTTCCTAGATTTGAGATAGGGTAGGAGGACAATATCATAATATGAGAAAGATTTCACCAGACTGATTAGATATGCTGAGGAGTTCATTCCCAATGAATAAGAGAAATGTAAGAGATTCTTGAAGGGTTTGAATATGGAGTTAAGAATGCAGATAGCTAACCCCAAGCATGATAGATTTTGCTATATTAATAGCATCTGCCTATGACATAGAGGAGATGGTACAGGAGAAGAGAGATTTTTTTCAGAGAAAGAGATAGTTTACTACTGGGTAGTTTAGTGTAGCTTTAGGTGGTAGTAAGAGAATAAGAAAAGCACCATCTTAGTCTCAGTCAGTGCATCAGGCATAGAGATAGACACAGTCTTAGGGATTTAGGCAAGCTTCTACATTCAAGTCTTAACCACCTCCATGAGCTACTCGTGCTCCTAAACAAGCAGGTAATAGGAATGGACCCCCAACTTACAACACTTGTAATAAGAGACATTGAGGGTAGTATTGGCTGAGCAAAAAGGGAGAATGTTTTACTTGTGGTTTTAGAGACTATTATCAAAGAGAGTGTCCTCAGAGATAGCTAGAGGGTGCCCATACTCAGGCATCAGTAGCAGCATCTCAAAGTAAAGGATAGAGGTAGGGCAGAAGGAATTAGCCTAATGTTAGTCAAGGAGCAAAATCAGAAGCCCATGCACCACTAAGCTAATATGTTGTTAAGGCTAGAGAAAAGGTAGTAGCCCTAAATGCCATTACTAGTACATTCTAGTTTTTTGATGTTCCAATTTTGGCATTGATAGACCCAGGATCTACACATTCATATGTATGCAGCACATCGGCACATGATAGAGGACTGAAATTTGAGCATGTGAATATAGACATACAAGTTAGTAATCCTATAGGATAGAGTGTGAATGTTAACACCATATATAGGCAGTGTCCTTTAGTAATCGAGGAATGTTTGTTTCCTATGGATTTGAATGAGTTACCTTTCCATGAGTTTGATGTGATTCTGGGAATGGACTAGTTGTCAGAACATCAAGCTATAATTGACTGTAAAAATAAGAGGCTAACCCTTTAGAGTGCAAAGGGATAGATAGTAATAGTTTTGATTGAGAGAAACTCTATGAATAACCTCATCTTGGTTGTTAGAGCAAGGAAACACATCTGAAAAGGATGCAAAGCTTACTTAGCACATGTCATTGACACTGATGCTTCCACCCCAATGCTTGAATAGATTCCTATAGTTTTTGAGTTTCCTAATGTGTTTCCTAATAAGTTACTAGGATTACCTCTACAGAGGGAGCTTGATTTTGTAATGCCTAAAATATCATCATTTTGTGAATAGTACTCCTGAGCATGACACTGTGTCATTTAAGACACAGAAGGGATACATGATAGCAAAAGGCGTACTGGTCAACCAAACTTTGACCGACTAGAAATTGATGAAAGCGAGTGAATTAAGAATTTTAGTAGAACTAATAATTCATATTGGATTGTAAGCTACTGATCGATGTAATAAAAAATTTTCTAGTGGGAATGACCTGAGATGTGCCTAGATGGACTCAAAAATACCACACCCTAAAGCTTGTAAATTTCATTGAGTCCAATGATGAAAGAATTTTTGAAATTAGAGATCATTTGTGAATTCTCGTAATTTTTAAGGTTTCATGTAAAATCGAGGTAGTTTGAAAACTTTCCTATAGATTGAACTTGGCCACAACAATTTATGAGCACATAAAGGGGATTAAAATATGAATTTTAAAATAGATGGTGTAATTTTTTGAGGTCTGTGCAAATTTTGGTGAATTTCCAAAGTTCTATCGCCAATCAAGTTATTAAAATTTTTCAAAACTTTAGTTTACCTATTTCTCGATGGAATTAGGCCACAAAATTTTACAAGCATGTAATTGGGATCAAATGAGATTTTAGGAACAAAAGGCACATTCTTTCAATGATCATGTGATTTTTAAAAATTCCCTAAAGTTGGCAGCCCTATCACCAAAATCGAGCCGTTTCGAGATGGTTCGGGTGGTTATAAGACCCAGCTGCACCAAGCCAGCTATCCTAGAAGCCATGACAAGTGTCCAAGGGGCTAGAAAAGTGGCAAACATTCATTATAACAACAAGAAAAAGAAAAAGAAAATGAAAAAAATTCCTTTTGCTGCTTAGGAAAATTCTGGATGCCTTTTCTCTCTTCAGTTGGCCATATCTCCTTCATTTCTTACCCAAAATTTGTGATTCTAGTTTCTAAATTGAAGTTAACCTGTTAGTGAATTGTGGGAAAATCAGAGGGAAAGGAGCTCTCAGTTAGGAGAAAGAATTCTCCAATTTTTTATGGTTAAGGCTACCGAGAAAAAAACTTGAATGCCATCCCTCACTTTCTCTATCCATATCTCCCTCATCACTTAACCAAAATTCATCATTTTTGTTTCCAAATTTTCTTTTGGATTTTAGTAGATTGAGGTAAAAATAATTTTAGCAAAAGGAGTTCTTAATTAGGAGAAATAGATCCCCAAAAATTACTAGTTAGAGATAGTCTAGGACAGGGTGTTTAGGTGAGTTCCATGGCTATTCTTTATGAATTCCTTGGACTTTGGCTATGATTTGATGCCTAGGGATGCCTAACATGTGTGTGTGTGTGTGTGTGTGTGTGAGGTGATTAAGGCATTTGGAGGCCAAAAAAAGCTTGAAGAGAGGTGGAAAAGCCACCATGGTAGCCGGACAGTAAGAAGTTCTTGAGGATTCAAGGGTTTTCTTGATTGATAAGTGAATTTAGTTGAAACATGCCTTGTATGTTAGAGAAATTAGGGTTGAAGTCATATGTGTGTGTATAAAAGTGATGGTAGCATATGCATGCTTGGTAATTTAGGAGTAGAATGTATGTTAGAACGGGTAATAGGAGTAGATAAGATGATAGGGACGTGTTTTGGATGTGAAAGATATATGGAAGGATGTGATGATGCATGACCGAATGCATGACATGTATGTCATAGCATGTGTATGGGTGCATGTCATGGATACATAGATATTAGGATGATTACATAATGTGCGACATGAAAGTGATATGGAATGTGGATCTAGTTGTATGGTTATGGGTTAAAAGATGATAAGACATAATATAAGAATAATGTATATAAGATTGACATGTAAGGACATGGCATATAATAAGTAAGATGTGTAATGCTAAGTGTAAAGTTAGGAATGTAATTGATATGTGTTGCCTAAGAAATTGATGTTAGAAATGATGACTAGGTATAATAATATAGAGTTAATGTTTAATGGGGTGGCATACTTTAAGGTATAATGGTAGGAGGTGAAGAAAGGATGGAAAATGGCTAAATGAATAGTAACTATGGTGTAAAATGACCCGTAACTATCTAGCAAAATAAAAGTCACTCGTAACTGTCCCATAATGATGATCAAATGAAATAGCCATATAATTGTGTTCTAATGACTTGAAAATAATCTAAATAAATTACTGGTAAAGAGAAGGACATAATAAGATGATTGAGATAAGAAGAAAAAGGTTAGAGATAGACCTACCCTTTCAAAAGCGCTAAAGGACAAAATAATGTGACATAATAAAATATTAGTAATGTTTAATTCATAAATAGACAAAATGGAATGCATAAATAAATGATAATTTTATGGGATGTCAGTATAAAGGTGAAGTGTAAATAAGAAAGCATTAAATATACTCATATAACATAGTTGCTACAAAAGAGTATTATGACAATCTATTGAGGTTGACATCAAGTATTATAAGACATAAGGTACCGATAAAATATTAGGTGTAAAAAGATGAAATACCAGACATGAGAAAATAAGTTGTTATTTTATAATAAGGGAAACATGTAGTATGGCATGAGAGAATAACATTATGAGGTAGATGATAGTAATATAAAATACCTACAGTCATATGTAAAAAAGAAAAAGTAATATGCAATAGAAATGCAGGGAAGGAAAAGGAATGATATTAAAGAGGTAAAAGGAGTTGTGAGCTTGGAATGTAAGAAACTAGTAAAGCTAGTAAAGCACTAAGTAAATGTTCAAATTATAAACTAGCATATGTATGGAAAAAAAGGGATGATGTTCTCATTATGAATATCCAAATAATGAAAAGAATGAGGAATAGTCATAAGATAAAATAATATGGCTATTAAACCAATGGCTGAGAATACACTGGATAGGTTGACCAGTCAACTAGAGATTAGTAGCTGCTAGAGGCTGAGTTTGAATAGATTTTAGCCTATGTATAGTGGGTGCAGCTGCTAAGTATTGATTTGAGCTTCCATGCTCTAGGTATTGGGAGGTTACGGACTGATCCCTGCTACCCACTTGTGGATATTGGGAGGTCCCACGAGGCTAATCCTTACTATCAACTAGATGTATTGCTTGTGATAATTTGTATTAGGATATTGGGAGGTCCCACGAGGCTAATCCTTGCTATCCTCTTTACAGATATTAGGAGATCCACGAACTGATCCCTGCTATCTGCCTTTTCGATATTAGGAAGTTCTTAAAAACTAATCCTTGCTATCGAGAGAAGGGTGTGTATAGACACCAAGGTCCAAAATATGGGCCACTGTACAGCTTGGTATTTGCCTGATTCTTGGACTAGGTAGGTGCAGTTTCTGAGGCCCAAAATAGGGGCCACTGCACAACTTGATTCCCGTTATGCAGTGGTTGGGAGTTCTTTCTAGACCTTGTCAGTATGAATGGAATAATTAAAGAACTAGGATCTAAATTATCATAATTGAGATAACCTATAAGCAAATATGTTAAAAATGAGAGATAAACTATAAAGATAGATTTAATAAACTTATGTAATCTTAGTAGGATTCCTAAAGAAAGTAAAAGACTGATGGAATGGTGATAGAACAAGGAAACATACATGAAGAAATGAGTTATAATAAATAAATAAAATATAAGGCTTTCTTAAACAAACCTAGAAAGAATCACATAATTCAAGTAAAATAGATAATAACTTCTATATATATCAGATAGAATGAGCTTAATTAGATATATTAATCGAGGAATGATAAGAATGGTTGGATAAGCTATGTAAAGCTTGCAACTTAGGTATTGAAAAATTAACTAGTATGGTAGTGTGTTAGTATGAATCTCGAGTAACATTGGAACCCTAAGTTAAGGGTCCAAATGATGTAATATAAACCAGATGATAAATAATCTCTACATGCTGCTTTAATAGAAAGTGGAGATTATATGAAATCTTAATAGAAAACCTATTAAGATAATAAGTAGAAGGCTTCAATAATTGATTATGTGTGTGTTTATGTTTATGATACATGGTATGTTTCGTTAAATTCACCACTGAATGCATACTTAGCATATCGAGTGTTCGATGAACAGGTGGTAGATTTGGATGATATGATGAAGATGACCAACAGTGCAGTCGAAGACTGTCTAGGTATGACATTGTCTTATTACATTGTGATGCTTTAGTAGATAAAAGTACTCATGCATGTTATTATGGGTAGTTAAGTGACATGACGTCTAGACAGTTAGTATGATAGCCTATAGTTGTTTATAATGAGCTCCTAGCTATAATAATAGCTTAGGCTAATATTTGGCAGTAAGATCAAGCATGTGGGTGTCATATGCCTAGGAGGTTTGCCACAGATCACCCAAAATCATTAAATAAAATTTCCACATTGAATAGGAGGAACCTGAGTACAAGTTAAACAAAAGGCCTTTCAAAAAATCCAAAAATGGGTGACCTCATAGGAAGTTGCACACTTTACCTATTTTCTTCCAGAATAGGCAGGAGGTGTTACAGATTTTGAGATTAAGGTGTATTCCAGTATAACTCTTATGTCTATTACCCCATATAAAGTGGCACTTGCTGAGTTAAAAGAACTAAAGGTGCAGTTACAGGATTTATTAGATAGAGGGAGAGCCCCTACTCTATTTATAAAGAAAAAGGATAGGTCCCTTCAATTGTGTATTGATTATAAATAGCTTTATAAAGTGACAATGAAAAATAAGTATACCTTACCCAAGATAGATGATCTTTTTGTTCAGTTGAGAGGTGCAAATGTATTTTCAAAAATTGATTTGAGGTCTAGGTATCACCAATTAAAGATAAAGGAAGCTGATGTTCCTAAAACAACTTTCAGGACTTAATACAAGCATTATGAGTTCTTAGTGATGCCATTTGAGCTTACATTGCCCTAACAGCCTTTATGGATTTAATGAATAGAGTGTTTCAACCCTACCTAGATCATTTTGTGGTTGTATTCATTGATGGCATCTTAGTGTTTTCTAAGACCAGAGAAGAACATGAATAGCATCTCAAGTTTTTGCTAAAGACTCTGAGGGAGAAGTAGTTGTATACCATGTTGAGTAAATGTGAATTTTAGTTGAATGAAGTAGCTTTTCTAGGACACGTAGTGTTAGCAAAAGGTATTAAAGTAGAATCTAGCAAGGTTAAAGCAATGTTAGAATGGGAACCTCTAAGGAATGTGATGAATATATGAAGTTTTTTGGGTTTAGTTAGGTACTACAGAAGATTTGTGAAAGGATTTTCTATGATTGCAACACCTTTAACTAGATTGATTCAAAAGAACGTGAAATTTGAGTGGGATGACAAATGTCAGGCTAGTTTTGAAAAGTTGAAGAGGCCATTAATAGAAGCTCATATCCTTATTCAGCTTGAATAGGGTAAGGATTTTGTGGTGTATAGTGATGCTTCACTTAATGGTTTAGGATGTGCATTGATGCCGGAAGGAAAAGTGATAGCTTATGCTTTGAGATAGTTGAAACCACATAAGAGGAACTACCCTACTCATTATTTGGAGTTAGTCGCTATTATGTTTGCTTTCAAAATTTAGATGCATTATCTATATGGTGAGAAGTGCTACATTTACATAAATCATAAAAGTCTGAGATACCTTCTTACTTAAAGAGAGCTAAACTTGAGACAAAGAAAATGGTTGAACTGATTAAGGATTGTGATTACATGATAGATTACCATCCATGAAAAGCTAATGTAGTAGTAGATGCTTTAAGTAGAAAATTCACGGTAACCTTTAAAGCAATGAATGCTAGGTTGCAATATACAAAAAAAGACGTTATTTTAGTTGAGCTTCAAATGAAAATAGATTTTAGACAGTAGATATAGGAAGTTCAAGTAAAGGATGAATAGTTGAGATAGATTGTGGGTAAAGTTAAAGAGGGGAAGGTAATAGGATTTAAGTTAAGTAGGGATAGATGTTTGTATTATCAAGGTAGGTTATGTGTACCTATTACAGATAACTTGAGGATATAGATACTGAAGGAGGCACATGAAGCTCCTTATTATATACACCCTAGTAGTACTAAGATGTATTTCGACTTGAAGCCTCATTATAGGTGGTCAGGTATGAAGAGAGATATGGCAGAGTATATTGCTAGATACCTAACATGCCAACAAGTAAAGTTGAACATCAAGTTCCTTTTGGATTGTTACATTTTATTACAGTACCAAAATGGAAGTGGGGAAAGGTGCCTATAATGCTTATGATCTGAAGCTCCATGAATAGTGCCACAGGGCCTAGGAAATGTGCTAGGGTTATCGAGTCACTTACACATGAATTGAGGTAGTGGCACTGGTCATGAAACTTCGAGGGGCTATAAAATGATGAAAAAGGCAAAATAAAAAATTTAGCCAAACCAATAAATTTATTCTAAGTAGTAAGGAACATCTATGCAATAAAAATTTTTTGGACTAGGACTAACCCGGGATGTGCCCGAATGGACCCAAAAATATTAGACCCTGAAGTTCAAAGATTCCATTGTGTCCATTGTTAAAGGAATTTTTGAAATCAATAGTCATTTGCAAATTCTCAAAAATTTTAAGGTTGGCATGCAAATAAAGGTAGTTTGAAAACTATCCAATTGATGGAATCTAGCCACAAAAATTATGAACAGATAAAGGGGATTAAAATAGGAATTTTAAAACAAATGGCATAATTTTTTGAGGTCCGAGTGAATTTTTTTGAATTTTTGAAGTTCACCGACAAATCGAGATGGTTTGAGATTATTAAGACCACCTTTGACATGTCAAGGTGACCCTAACTTCATGCCAAGTGGACATTCATTGTTGCTAAGTGGCAAATGGGGTTGACAAATGGATTTCCACTTGGCCATGAACAAAATGCATTCTTACCCATTCTTACTATTATCGATGCCAAAGTAGGAGGAGAAACACCATAACTCTCTCCTTTGATAGCCACTTTGGATGATTCTAATTGCTAAAATTTCTTCTATGTGTTAGGCACCATGAGGGATAAGAATCAGGCAGAAAGGAGTTGTCATTTGGGAGATAAAATTCGTACAAGATTACTAGTTCATAGCAGTCTAGAACAGTGCATTTGAGGTGAGTTTTGGGTGATTCTTCCCTTTCCCTTAAAATTTCTGGCTACCAATTGGTGCTAGGAGGTACCTAAGACATGTATGATTGTGTGTATAAGGTATTGGTGGCCATTGGAGGGCAGCTTAGAGGCCACCAAGAGAGGAGAAGCTCATTATGGCAATCTGGATAACTTTGGGGTGCTTGAAGTTTTAAGGCTTTCTTTCAAAGGTAAGTGGACTTCAAGCCTTTTCTTCATGTTTTAGGGTGCCTAGCCTAGTGAACCTTTAATTAGGATGGCTAGAATGATGAATCTAAAGCTGATTTCTTCCTTGGTGATGTTGATTAACTTAAGAGTTTAGTGGAATTAAGAATGTTATTCCTAGTGCTTGCATAATTAGCCTCAAATGCTTGCTAAATTTGCTATCTATGGTTGCTTGGATGGATAATTTGCTACCTATAATGAATTTAGAATGTTCTTGGCATGCTAGGATGTGAACTATGTAAATTTGGGTGTGGAAATCACCATGGATTATGTATTTTTGCTTATGGGCATAAGCTATCATTAGTAGTTTCTAGCAATGTTGCTTTGTACCTTAGCCATATTAGCTTAATATGAGATGTTTATAAGTATATTAGTGATCATGGCATGTGTATATGATTGAATATGGATATCATATGGAAAGGAATGAAATTTTAGTCCATTTTCTCTTAATACCTAAGAGCAATCATGGTATGATGGCATGGAAATGAAGGTTTATTAAAGTGTTAGTTAAGTAATTTGCAATGGCTTGATTATTGGTATGAATTGACTATGGAAATAATTAAGTATATGACATATTGACATAGCAATATATACTTGAAAATGTGTCTTGAAATGGCTAAGAAAATTCTGGACTAAAACATATAGCTAAAGCTTGAAATAATCACTTAAATAGTGGGTTCAAATAAGCTATTAATTTGAACCTTACTTGTGCCTTTGAGGGGCTAGATTTAAACTATGTATATGAATGGC
>CANXYI011454269.1:0-10495 GCA_948208565.1 Hura crepitans | reverse complement strand
GAAATGCAAACCTTGTATATATTTTGTATATTGACATGAATCAAATAATAAACAAAGGATGTGTGATGCCTTGTGGCCGAATGGCATGAATAGGCATAAGGCTTGTAATTCTTTTGATATGAGCAGTAAATAGTTGTATGTAAAAGATGTATATTATGCCTAATTAGTGTGTTGGCCGAATGGCATTTTGAGAGTATATGTGCACAGAAATACATGATATGTGACAAAGCATGAGCATACATGTTTTGTTCCTTCTTATTGATCATAAATGTAAATGGTATCATATATGAATGGGGTTTAGGACTGAAATTATGTTCTAAACCCGAGATAAGCTTAAAAGTGTTTTTAATACTAAAGTATGCCATATTATGAGTAAATTGATGAACATTGAGTCATAAAGTGTCTTAAATGGACTTATGACCTCAAAATGAAAGTGTGTATAAATAATACATGTTAAAAAACCATAAATGAGATAGAAATGGTGATTCAATGTGCATGTGGCACAAATATGGCGTAAAAAGTATGTTGAAATAAGCATGATCACTAAATTAATGTTTTTAATGAGATAATCAGTGTTTGTCATTTTATGACTAAAATAAGTAAGTTAAAAGCTATTTAAGCTTACATAATGAAGTGAAACTAAAACATACTAATTTTAGCCCATGAGATGCAACACCTTTGAAGTGGATAGGTTGACCAATCAACTAGGGGATATAGTAGCTATTAGGGCACTTTTATGCCTAGATTATAATCCAAGGGTTCACTTTTAGTCTTATCTATGGATATACTATGATCTTTGGATCTATGTGGGTGTAGCCACCATAAGGTCCTATAACGGCCACTGCACGAACATATATGGGTGCAGCCGCATAAGTCTAAATAGGCACTATACAGCCTTATCTATACTGGTCTAGCAACTATAAGGTCTAAAATGTGGGCCACTACATAATTTATGATCCCATTATCCATAGGTTTATGGTTATCCAAAATAGGCTTAAGTTAATAAGGCAAACAATTACGTGGACTTATAATGCATGACATGAAAGTCAATATGACAGTTAAATTGCATGTATAAAGTGACAATGACCATTTGACAAATGGTTGATTTTAAATGTATGTTTACTACACATGTATGTTATGGATGTCATATGCATGATGTATGTCTTTTGGTTATGAATATAACATATGACCATTATGTTTGAGTATTATGAAATATGTGGATTAGTCATTCTTGGTAATAAATTGCATTTACATATGGTATGTTAAAATGCTTGTTAGCACATGTTATTTTGATTACACCACTAAGCATTCGATTAGCATGTCGTTTGTTTATGATGCGTGGGTAAGAATGCTTTTTGAGACTCAAGCCTTGGGACATCAAGATTATCAAGAGAAGGTTTTTCTTTTAGTAATATTTTGTATATAGTATAGTATGTGATGTATAGGTAGCACTCGATGTATAAAGTATGGGAATATGCCTAAATTGTATTTAAATGGTTCTTTTTGGATTTCAAGTTTGTAAACCCTTATAAACTATTTAAATATATATGTTGTTATATGATATCTCTTCTTGAGGTTGAGACATCTTGTGATTGTGTATGTGTGCTATAGAGTGATAAGAAGATCACATTGATGTTATAGAAGTGTGTGAAATGTATATAAAAGTGTATTTTTATTATGCAATTTACTATTAAAAATTTGGGATAGTATTCGGTATAGCCATTATGTTACTAGAATTTTAGCATGAGGATTCCTAATTTTTGAATATGTAATCATGTTTGAAAAAGATTTTGAAAACTCGTATTTCACATGTAATGTTTTAATAAGAATATTTTATAACAAATAATGGCATAAGTGAGTTAGATATCTCGTTATGCATGCATAACTTAGTCTAGCTCAGCGACTGGCTTGCATCTAGACCAAGTAAGGGGTGTTATAATCAGTGATCACAAAGGTGTCAATAATGACCCAAAGGTCTTATACAGTGACCACAAAGGTCTTAATGGTGTCTCAAGAGCCTCATTTGGTGACCACAAAGGTCTCTATAGTGATTAAAAGGTCTCATATGATAACTCAAAAGGTCTTAGTAGTGACTTGATGGTCTTATATCAAATCATAGCCCTATGGTAAATACGGTGGCCTGTAGGCCTTAATATAGTGACTTAAAGGACTCATAAGCATTAAAGTGCCCTAACAACTGCTAATCTCTCTAGTTGACTGGTCAACCTATCCAAGCTAGGTTGTCTATATATATGGGCCATCACCATATTAATATTTTTTTTACCTTTATAAAGTAGCTTAAGTAAGTTTTATTTGTCACTTGGTCAACAAATAACCTTAAGGGAAAATGAAAATCCATGAGTTATTGTGAAAGACATTTATTTTCTTGTTCATGTATTTCAAGTACCAAGATCACATATCTTGAAGGTTTATCATTCATATCTCAAAAGCAATGGCATAAACTTTTATATGCCTTAACGTCTTATTGGTATTGCACAAAGCAATTTGCCTTATCAACCTGATTTGAGAATGCTTCAGGCATTCACCTATTCAAATATGGCCATCTAGCCATAGTGGCTATCATTGCCATCTTATCATTCCATAAATTCTTTTCTTTATTGTGTTCAACATATTTAACATATGCCAGACTCATGCATATTATCATTCATTAACAATAATATTTCAGCTATCAACACATTATTATGGTTGTTGCATAAACACATATTATTTCTCATTTTAAACCATTCGACCTTAGCTAGATCATTATTGCCCACTAATAGTATATGCCTATTATCTTGTTGTTCATCATACTTGATGAATGATCATAAACAACGTGCTCTATTATGGATATTTGATTAGCTAACAAAGTCAAATATACTTTTACATTTCACATAGTCTTTCATGCCAATTCTTTCTCTTACCATACTCACATATTCCATTTTAAGAATAATATTAACATTCCATCATCAACATATTATTTCAAGTTTACACATCTATTTAGACATCATTACAGGTTTCAACCATCATAATATTTATTGTTTATTATATTCATTCTTGTCTTGAATCTTACAAGTTTATTTTAATTATATATACCTTTATTCATTTCATAACTACACAGTCAAATTATGCCTCATACACATAAAATATCAAAGTACACCTAGAGGTATCATTCGGCCAACTCAAAGATTAACCATACACCAATCCAATTTTTTATCTTTATTACATACTAGGCATTCTTATAGCTTCATTACTCTAACTATAATCATATTAAAGCCAATACCTACTTTATACATATTTCAACCATTATATGAAACCAACATGTTCAAGTTATATTCATTATAGCAATACACCATTAGGCATATATAACATCTCATATTATACTTAATATGCATTATAAGCCATTAAATGCATCAAGGCATTAAATATAAGCACAACACACATACTATAATTCAAGGAAACATTACATACCAAATATATCACATTGAATACCTTTAAAACCATCAACATAACTCTAAGGTATCATTTCATTCCTTTATACTAATATCCATATCCCTTTCTTATAATAAAATTCTTAGAACAAAATTAACTACCTTATATTTATGCTTTATTCCACATACTCACTAACAATTTCCATTACACACATATTAAAGTATTTCATATCCAATTATATATAGTTACAAAACCCATTTCATACCTTAACTTAATTCAATATAACACAATCTATTAATTTAAATAAGTTTTATCATCACAATGCTCTTTTTACCATTTGATGATTCCAATATACAACATCAATATTCAGTTCAATTCTCACATACCATGCTCACATAATGTTCTAGAATCTATACAAATGTGGAAGTATTCTCTATGTAATGCCTAAAAAATCCCGTTATTATGAATAGTACTTCCCGTGATGTGAATAGTGATTCTTGAGGTTGAGGGCATTAATTTTACTGCATGAAAGTATTAATCATAACATAATTTTTAGTGAAATTTAAATTCAAAATGAAGTCATTTAAATGGCTAAAAATGATAGTTACGTTTTACGGCAGTGTCATATAAATAGTGACCTATTTTTAGTTAAACCATAAAATATTCAAAAGTTGCTCAGAAAATTCTAAGATTTATATAACCTAATACATAAAAATTCTAAATAGCCTAATGGCATTGGAATTAGAATTTTTAGAGATAGGAAAGCATTTTTACTAAAATCTAGATTCATGAAATTATGGCATTTTAATTCAATTTTTTGCGATTTCGAGCACTAATTTTTAGAGGCTTATGGAACATTAATTAATTTAATTTTTAGGAGTAAATTTGGAGGAAAGAAAGTGAATTTTAGTTTTTTAAAAAAAATGGAAGAAGGGAGGAAAGGATTAATTTCTCATAAAATCCACACAAATAAGTAAGTCAACTCTCCTTTAACATAGTCAACTCTCCTTTAACATAGTCAACATTTGAATAGTGCTAAATTCCTTCCCCCTCTCCTCTATTTCTAGCCAACAAACCCAAAGGAAGAATCTACCATTTTTTATTCTTCAATCCTCCAAATTTTCCAATGTTAAGCCACCAATTTTTAATGGTGACACCTCCATAGCCTCAAGAAGTCAGTTAAAGTGGAAATTTATAGAAAAATAAGATGAAAAGCTCGATTTCACACCTCGATAAATAGTAATCAATTTTAATTTGGATAATTATTTTTGAACTCTAACATTTTTCTCATGTTCCTTTATAACACCCTTACCTGATCCAATCACCGAACTCGAGTAAGTGATACGCACACAACCATTATTTAATCTCATATATATGCTTTAATGAAACAAATCTTCTTTTTTTAAAACATGTATTACATGCAATAGTCGATAAAAATATGAAAAATCAAAAAATCTTTTCATCAGTTCACTATTTGGACCTTATACTAAAAATTTTAGCACTATAATGATTGTCTGTGGATAAATCCCAAATAGAAACCTATCAAATACAAACATTTTTTTTATAACAAATTAGCTTAAAACAACATCATCTGGGTCCATCTAACCCTCCAAACCACACTCGTTAGACACCAACATTGCAAAACAACTATAGATTTATAAAACATTATATATAACAAGCTTATGCTCAGACAGTAGTTAATACTATTTATACAGATATATTTAAAAACATATGTACAATGTAGGTTAGGCATATCCCTTGCTATATAAGAGTGCTTCAATATACATACATCATATAACCATACTAAAAACAACTTTGTACCAAAAAGGATCTTCTCACAGAAAGGCTTTTGCTTTGAGGCTATGTACAATCTCACTCATCTTAACTTACACATCATATGAAAATGACATGCTAAGCAATTGCTTAGTGGTGTATTCGAATTAACTTATGTTTACAAATATGCATATGTACACATATAAGCATATCAAATATATATCCATAGATATACAATATGTGTGTGTATCTGTTATGAGTGTGAATCCATATGCATATATTCTTTATCATATATGTTGTGAAAATGATGTGTATCAACTGTGCCAAATCAATATAGACAATACATTCCATTCATTTTTGTAATCAAGTTGATGTAACAAGTATATCACTATCTCTTCACATATAATCTTATATTCAAATCAATATTATTCTTATTTCATTCCCATACCTAAAAGACAACAAATCAATATTGGGTATTAGGATCCTAATCCGATCGATCATATACATAACGTGCAGTGCCCACATTTTGGATCTTAAGATGGTTACACCCACTTAATTGCCCAAAAAGCTAAATATAAGTGCTTGCAAGCCAAATAGTTGTGCAATAGCCTTATCGACCCTACAACGATTGCACTCGCCAAATTGCCTGAAAGCCAAATGCTTATGCAGCGGCCTTATAGACCCTACCATGGTTGCACCCACCTGATATAGGCACTGAGGTATCCTAGCAGCTGTTATCTATCCCTAATTGATCGATCAACCTATCCAATCTAAGTTGTCTAATCATATAGGACATTGTCTTATGTTGCCATGTTCTCATGTATTTAACCATTTATAATGCCACATTTTGGCTATGATACTCAAATGTTGCCATGTTAAGCAAATGCACATAACTGACCATTAGGTCAACTCAAACTCATTTTTATCATGCAAATGTTCATGCTTTAATGTCATGTTAGACACTTGCATTATTACTCATTATTAATTGATGATGGACTTTACATGTCCTAATGCAACAAGTTGCAAAAATCAATAATAATGTAAAGCAAATATACATCAATTACAAGCAAATGTATTATCAAATATTCAAATTTACAAAATGCACTTCCTAGCATATTACACATACATACTTTTTATACATAATTCATTTATGTAACACACAATTTAATTCGAATACACTTACAATGGTCACTAAATACACCAAAAATCATTACTCACTGCCTTTCCTTCTTTTTCCCTTTCTCTTTATCTGAACACATAATACACGTAATATTAAAAATCTGTATAAAATTCATTGTAACTCGAAACTAAAAATTAACTTTTATACAGTTACTACCATTCTTTGAGGCATACTATAAAAAAATTAAAACTAAAAAAAACTCACTAGAACCATGCTTGGCCACTATTCACACATATCTTGAGATAAGAAATATCCATAATTTTTATTGAGATTTGTACCAAAATTAAGGTTATAGGACTGTGTAGGCACAATTTATGGCACAAATGAGAGAAAACGGGCTTAAATTGATGAAAAATGAAGAAAAAAAGGGGATAAGGACTTAAAGGCATTGGCCATAGAGGAAAAAAGTGGGGAAGATAAAGTCACAAAATGCTAAAATTGCCTTTTATACTTATTTAACAAATATTTTATTATTCCTCTTTTTCCTTCAAAAATTCTTAGAAGTTAATTCATAAGTCTAAAAATTCTCGATTTCACTAGAAAATTATAAATGACATATTTTACATACCTCTAAAATTTCAGCATAAAATTCGAAGAAAGTTAGTAAAAATCATAATTTTTAATATTATGCAATTTCTGAAAAAATACTTCTAGACCTCAAAAATTCTAATTCCAGTTTCATTGGATTGTTAGCATTTTTGAGTATCTAGTTGTACCATTTTCAAGTTAGTTTGAGCAAAAATAAAATATTTTCTAGTTCATCTTTCGCATGACACTATTCACGTGTAGAAACCTCACTTTTTGGCATATGATGATAACTAGAGATAGGCTCAAGCAACCTACAAACCAATTCTGCACATACTAAAATGGTATAAGTCTACTCGGACTTGATGCTCTGAGGTCCACACCATAGCTAGCCTAGACTAGTTAAGCCTAAAGCCTAAGATCTACACGGATAAGCCAAAGCCTATGTCCATATAGACTAAAACTAACTTGGCCCAAAGACCATAGACTGGTAGGAAAGCATACAACATAGGTCTGCAAAGACTAAGTCGTATAAGTCTACACAGACTTTCAGACTTGAAAGCTTCTAAAAGTGTAGGATGCCTATCCAGACTCTGTCTCCTAATCTTGGAAGGACTCTATCACTTCTGGATGGAAGACTCTTAACCTTAAGCCTATAAATACCATTTTTTTGGGTATGAATAGAGGGGAGCTCAGGGGAAGGTAATTCTAAGAGCTTAAACCCACTGTTTGTGAGTCTAGGAGAGGACTACAACTAAGAATTGCTTTACTAGTCCTATTAGCCCATAATTAAAGTTTATTCTTCCAAAACCTTACATTTTGCATTGTTGCTTGAAGTCCACTTACAAGGGTAAGATCTAAGGCCTCTTGTTGTGCATTCATACTATTTTCATAGTCCTAGGATCTCTAAGGATTGATTACAAGTGAGGTGATTCTATGTAATCCCCATCTTGATCATAGGAGTAGGTTATCATTTCAAGTTGTTTAACATTATACAATTGACCATTTTTATGTTATAACTATTATGTAATTTTTGTCCTAATCACACAGACCTATCAATAAGCATGATTACATCCGCACGGACTTACATTATTAATATGTGCATGATTTGTCATCTACATGGACTTATGTTTATAACAGTATCCTACCTATCTTATGTATCATGTTTTAATGTATTCCATGTACCATGTTGACAAAATGCTATGATGTTATTATGTTGTATAATTATTGCATTCTAAAATATGCTTATTGTTGACATACTAAAGCTATTGTGTGGTCTGCACAAAATTCCTCTCATGAGGAATGTAGTTCGTACAAATGAGCTTATTTTATTCATGTTTATTTTGCTATAAAGTCCATACAGACTCCCTCTAATAAAGAACATAGTTCACATGGATATATTTGGGTTAAGCATGTTTATCCTGCTATGAAGTCCACATAAACACCCTCTCATAAGCATTGTAATCCACATAAAAATTTACATTGGATTCTAGTTTTCACATGTATTTGTATTTCTCATCGTTATTATGTGCCCTTATGATTCATTATTCAGTATTATTAACCCTTTTCCTTTGAGTTGTATGCAAGTGACCTTTCTCACTGGAGTAAATGTTTGGATGGACATAATAACCCTTACAACCTGTAGTCCACATAGACACTCGCTAGAGCTACACAGGGTCCACATGAACTTATCGATGTATAGACGGGACCAATTAAGTGTTCTATTTTATTTCCTTTAGTTTTCTACTTATTATATCCTTTGCTTATTTTGAGTTATAATAGGTAGTTAAGCAACTTGTTTTGCATGTAAAATCCTAACTTCATATCAAAAGATTTTCTATCTAATTAATTAGTGTTTTCTTGACTAAATGGTTTTAAGTTTTCTCTAATCAAAAGTCACATAAAAATGTATTTTAATAAAGACCAATCTCCTAGAGATGAGAGTTGGGTAGTTACCACTAATTCCTATGGAATTACAAGTAGTTGTTAGGTCACACCACAATTAATCAATATGTAGCGCTCGTGCTTCGAGGCTTTATGAATAGTGCCACTAGGTTCGAAAAGTATGCTCAAGGTGTCGAGTCACTTGCATGTAAATCGAGGTAGTGACACTGGCCATGAAACTTTAAGGGGCTTTAATATGATGAAGAGAGTATAATTTAAAAATTTAGTAGAACCAATAATTCATTTCAGACCGTAATCTACCCCTTGGTGCAATAAAAATTTTATGGATTGGGATTGACTCGGACTTAAAAATATTGGACCCTAAAGCTTAAAAATTCCACTGAGTCCATTGGTGAAAGAATTTTTGGATTCTAAGGTTGTTTGCAAATTCTCATAATTTTTAAGGTTAGCATGCAAATCGAGGTAGTATGAAAACTACCCTATCGATAGAATTTGGCCACAAAAATTTATGAGCAAGTAGAGGGGATTAAAATATGAATTTTAAAACAAACGGTGTAATTTTTAGAGGTTTGAGTGAATTTTGGTGAATTTTCAAAGTTTTCAAAAAAATTAAGCTATTTCAGGATAGATCGGGTGGTTACGGGACCCACCCACACATGGCTAGCTGGTGAAGAGCCCATGCCAAATGGCAAGGCCACTTGACAAGTGGAAAATCCACTCATAAAGAAGGATTTTCTTTTCCCCTTCTAGTTGCTAAAATCGACACCACACCTACCTCCCTCTTCCATTTTCATCATTTTTCTCAGCTCCATTCTAGATTTTCTAGGTTCCTAAATTCAACTTAGGATGTTAGTGATCTTCCAAAAAAAGAATCATGGCTAAAAGAGCTCTCAGTTGTGAATTAAAATTCACCAAAGTTATCTGGTCAGAACTAGTCCAACAGGGGTACCAAAGGTGAGTTCCTTACTTCTCCTTTGATTTTTCTTGGGTTTTCATGGCTGGAAAACAATTCTTTAAGGTGCCTAACCCATTTGGGGATGTGTGTGGCTTGGTTTAAGGTGAAATAAGGTAAGAAAAGGTCTTAAAAAAGGGAGGAGGAGGCACTATGGGGGCTAGAATTGGAGGCTAGCAGTATAAGCATAGTGGAAATGGCACCTTTAAAGTGTTAAAGGTAAGTGAATTCTTTCATTCACCTCATACCTTAGATTTTTAGTAGGTTCCCTTTTGAGTTAATATTAGTTTGAGTGCTTGGAAGGTCTTAGATAGGTTTTCCTTTAAATGGTTATGGCTTATGGCATAATGGGATGGAATTATCATGATTGATATGTGTAAAAAAGTAGGGTATGTTGTATTTTTATTTATGGCCGAGAGGTGCTTAGGTTGTTAAAGTGATCTTATGATGTGTAAGGCTAGAATTATTACTTATGTATGGATATATTATGCTATCTTTTGTGAATTGTTAAGAATAAAGATTATTGGCACAGTCTAAATATGTAACCAAAAGTTGGGGTATGAAAGTGAATATGAATGGCTTGTGTAGTGTGGCCTTAGATGTGTTCAAGGCTAAAATTGCATATGCCTTACACTAAGGAGGCATGAGAATTTGATATGGGATGGACTAAGTTTGAGTAATGTATGTTAACATAAAAGGCTAGTGGTGGCCAAGGCATGTGCTAAGATGTT
>CANXYI011454184.1:0-11644 GCA_948208565.1 Hura crepitans | reverse complement strand
TTGTTCCATTGTTAGTCTCTAAGTTCACAATGTCGATACCCATTACCTTGGATGCAGTTTCACTTCCCATTCGTAGAATTCTAAAATCACCCAAAGTATAAGATGTGAAAAATTCCTTCCTTGAAGAAACATGGTGGGTAGCCTCACTATTAAGTATCCAAAAAATCTTATTACTAGTAACATTGGTCATATTTCCATCATGAATGATAGCCAAATCAACTAAAGTAGCAATGGCAACCTTATCATTATTATCATCATTGCCTTTCTTTTCTTGCTTTCCTTTGTCACTCTTATTCTCCCTTTTCCACTTGAAATAATACTTCTTAATGTGCCTTGGTTTACCGTAGTGATGACATTTAAGGTTCTTATACCTTAACTTTGATTTGCTCTTGCTGTTGCCTCTGTTACTGTAATCTTGACTTTTGTTTTTACTCCTCCCTTAGCTTTAAATAACCAAAACATTAGACTATGATGTGGAAGACCCTTGAGTTCTCTTTCTCACTTCTTCATTCAGAATACCACTCTTCACATACTGCATGGTTACGACACCATCAGGAGTAGGAAGTGTAGTTAACAACCAAATTCCCAAAATGTCTTCACTAAATTTTATACCCATACTAGACAATTGATCCAAGATATCCTAAAATGCATTCACATGGTCAAGTACTGAGCTCCTTTCCTTGTACTGCAAGTGTATAGCTTGTTTAAGCAAGAATAATTTATTATTACTAGTATTGGAAGCATACAAAGATTCAAGCTTCTCCCATAAAGTTTTGGCATGTATACCATTAGCAATATAATTCAATACATTATCTTCAACCCATTATTGAATAAAGCCACATACTTATAAGTGCTCAAACTCCCAATATTCATTATACTTAGATTCATACTTACTAATAGAAAATACATGTAAATGCAACTTCTTTAAGAAAAGAAGATCCTTCATATTTCTTTTCCAATTATGATAGTTTGTGCCATCAAAACAAATCATTTTACTCAAGTTTACCTCTATTATTCAAACAAGTAAAAACCAAACCCAATCAGCAAATGAACCAAGCTCTGTACTACTTTGATGGGAAGGAATTATGCATAACACATAATCAACAAATGAAACACAAAAATATTCCCCACTTGATTAAGTCTACTAGGAGTAATAATGAGCAAAAATTAAATAAACACAAAACATCGAATTTCTTTAACGTAGCAAAAAATTCCTTCACATAAAAAATCACAAGATCTCTCCTAATTTAGGCAAATGAAATTCACTGTAAAAAATAATGTCTTGTAAAGAAATCAACAAGTCACAAGAGCCTCCAAACAAAAGGCTTAATCATATACAACCACAAAACAAAAGGAGCCAAAAATAAGGAAAGAAATCACCTGAGGTTACTATTCAGAGCAAAATGAACAGGGTTCTACTCATCCAAATGAGATTTCCACCATTTAGAATGAAGAACAAGGAGTCCTGAATTTGCTCACTATAACAAAACCAACTTTAAAAGAATGTTTTCTATGTGTATATTGATTAAGAGTACACATATATATACAGATTTTATAGGCTACAAAAGGAAAGAAATAAATCCTAATCAAATCATTAATTACATCCCTAATAATCTAGTAAAGAAAATCAGATCTCCTAATTTAGGAAAACTAATATTCTGGGCTAATATTTTATAATATTCTATAACACTCCCCCTCAAGCTGGAGTATAGATGTTAATCATGCCTAGCTTGTTACACAAATAATCTACTCGAGGTCCATTTAAGGCCTTCATAAATAGGTCTCCAAGTTGTTCTCCTGTTTTTACATATCCAGTGGAAATTATATTTTCTTGGATCTTCTCACGAATGAAGTGGCAATCAATTTTGATGTGTTTGGTCCGTTCATGATACACTGGATTAGAGGTAATATGAAGAGCAGCTTGATTATCACACCAAAGTTTTACTGAGGACGAAAGGCCTAAACCAACCTCTTCTAATAAATGAAAAATCCATAAAATCTCACATGTGGATTGTGCCATTGCTCTATACTCAGATTCTGCACTAGATCGGGATACAACACTTTGCTTCTTACTCCTCTAAGATTCGAGATTCCCTCCAACAAAAACACAATATCCTATAGTAGACCTCCTATCAGACTTTGATCCAGGCTAATCAGCATCGATATAACATTCAATGCGAGTATGTCCATGGTTACTATAAAGTATACCAAGTCCAGGTGCCTTCTTTAGATAACACAAGATCTGATGAAGTGCCTCCTAATGTTTGATTATAGGAGTTGACATGAACTGGCTAGCAACACTTACTACAAATGCAATGTTTGGTCTGGTCACAGTGAGATTGTTTAATTTTTCCACCAACTTCCTATATCTTTTTGGATCATCAAAAGGATTGCCATCATCTTTTACAAGGTGCACATTAGGAACCATGGGAGTACTACAAGGCTTGGCTCCTAATTTTCCAGTTTCAGCCAAAAGATCTAAGACATACTTTCTTTGAGATAAAAGAATTCCCTTTTTACTTCTTAACACTTCTATTCCCAAGAAGTATTTTAGCTGCCCTAGGTCTTTAGTGTGAAATTTGGTATGCAAGACAGATTTAAGATCCAAATTTCCTACAAAATCACTTCCTGTAATAACAATGTCATCAACATATACAATAAAAAGAATGATACCAGCATCAGATTGTTTATAAAAGACTGAATGGTCATAGTTAAATGCCTTTTTCTTCAAAAGCAGAGGTATTTTATTGAAGTTCCTTTCTTTTATTAGGCTTAAACCTAATTGGCTTGTAATAAATGGACTTTAGACTGTATTTAGGCCTTCAATTCTAATATATTCTCTTATATGTATTCTTCTTTTATTTTAGTTGTGAGTGTAAGTCATATTAACTCAAAAATAAATTGGGTCTTAAAATCAAATTGATTAAAAATTTAGGTTTTAAGCCTATTTATCTAATAGAAATAAAATTGAGCCCTCTAGCCCAATTAACTACAAGAAACTAAATTTGAGCTTCAAGCCCACTTAATAGATAAATAAATTTGGGCCTCAAGCCTAACTAACTATAAAAAAATGAAATTGGGTTCGAAGCTCAGTTAATTGACAAATAACATTGGGCCTTAAGCCTAACTAACTATAAAAATGAAATTAGGCCCTAAGCCCACTTAACTACAGAAAAAATAAAATTGGGCATCAAGCCCACTTAACTAACAAATAAAATCGAGCTTTAAGCCAGATTAACTTGCAAGAAAAATAAAATTGGGCCTTAAGCCCAATTAACTAAAAGAAATAAAATAGGGTCTTAAACCCAATTAAATAAAGTAAATAAAATTGGGCCTCAAGCTTAACCTATATTAGCTAAAACAAAATAAATAATTTGGCCTTCATTTTATTAATTAAGAAACAACAGACATTTTTTACCCTTCATTCTTCAAAGCATATTCTATTATTTAAGTGTGTTTTTATTGGGTTCAATATAATGTGATTTTAGGACTCTTATTTGTATGTCTTTTATATTTAAATTGAATTAGGCCATGACTAAAAAAAGGATTAAAATTCTAAAGATATATAGATAATGACATTTAAGTGTCATGTTAGGTTTAAAGATATATAAAGATAAAACTATAGTTATTTTGCAAACCTATATATGTTGAATGCAATAACAAATAATGATTAAGGTAATTCATAAAGGCATCATACTAGGAACAAATCACCTAAAACAAAACTAATATTTATTATTCTTATTTTAATAGAATATTTACCCGAACAAAGTGGGTATTTACAATTGCCCCTTTTTAGCATTCTTCTAATGAAATTAGAAGTATGCAAAAACAAAGAAAGCAAATTCAAATGAAATAAATGGAATTAATCCTCAATCAGAATAACTCAAGTTTCCAAACTTGACAAGTTTCTTAAAATTGCCTCTACCTATTGGGTAAACCATTGTGACTATAATTGGTTTGATTAGAATGATTTATTTTCTAATATCTCTCTACCTTTTAGTAGACTTCAAATGAGATGGACTAGATTCATATCTCCTAATAGTTAAAATAATGTTCCCACCTTCTAGTGGGTTCAACCAAAAAAGTCTGAAATCCTATCTCGACCTAAGTGGTTTTGTTTTCAAAGTAGTTCCCCATCATATAGTGGACTTGACCAATAAGGTCTAAAATCCTATCTTCTAATAGGTTCAATTTTGAAAACAATTCCCCATCTTTTAATGGGCTTGACTAATAAATCTAAAATCCTATCTTCTCATAGGTTCAACCTAATTAGTTTGATTTCCAAAATGGTTCCCCATTTTCTAGTGGGCTCAACCAACAAAGTCTTAAAGCCATTCTTCTAATAGGTTCGACTAAATAGTTTGTTTTCCAAATGGTTCCCTATCTTCTAGTGCGATCGACCAATAAGGTATAAAATCCTATCTTCTAATAGTTTCCACTTGAATGGTTTGATTTCTAAAATAGTATTCCTACCCTCTAGTGGGCTTGAAAATTAGGTTTAAAATTCTATCTCATAATAGGCTCGACTAGAATGGTTTAATTTTTGAGATAGTAGTCCCACCTTCTAGTGGGCTTAATCATTGGGGTTTAAAAGCTTAACTTCTAATAGGTTCGACTTGAGTGATTTAATTTTCAAGATAGTAATCCCACTTTTAAGTAAGCTTGACCATTGGGGTTCAAAATCCTATCTCTTAATAGGCTCAACCTAAATGGTTCAGTTTCCATGGTGATATTCCTATCTTCTACTAAGCTTGACCATTAGGGTTCAAAATCCTATCTCTTAATAGGCTCGACCTAAATGGTTCAGTTTCTAAGGCAATATTCCTATCTTCTAGTGAGATTGACCATTAAGAAATGAGATCATATTTTTGAAAGGCCTAACCTAAATGGTTTGATTTTAAAAATAGTATTCTCGTATTTTTTATTACAAATCCATCACATTATTTGATTATATATTATTCTTAAAAAAAGCTAATTTTTCTTCTATTTTTTTACAAATAACATATTCACATTTTTTATTTCTAAAAAAATGGGTTAGGCAATTCCATTTTTTCATCTTTCTATGTTAGTCAAACATCTCACATTTCCTATGAACTTTAAACTTTTCACTAAAAAATACCCTTCCTATTATAAAGAATTTTTCGAAAGATTATGGTTAAGATTTAAAGTTTTGGTGATATTATTCCAAATGAATGAGCTTCTCTTCATCCTTAGGTCTATCCTTTATTGAATGATATGTCGTGAAGCATGGATATAACTTTTTGACCAAGACTGTTCTTTTCTATTCTTGTTTCTATTACACTCTTATTTATGGTTGCCATTTCGGCTTCTTTTGTATCAAGAATGATCTCACTTGCTTTATCTATATTTATTTTATTATTCTTATTCAATAAGCAAATGTATCCCATCTTTTCTTAATAAGCATGTTAAACTCTGATGTAGTGTTTTAGGTGTGTATCATAAAGAAAGAACAAAAAAAAAAAAAGAAAAGGAATTGGAATAGGCATAGTAATTCTTTATAATAGAGGTAAATGATGACAACTCAAATTTATTTAATAGAGATCTATACATTAAATATATGAATGAGCTTTTTAAGCATAGTATCTTTGAACTATATCATTTTTTATTGGTTCGGACAATTCATTTCCATTTATTACGGCCACAATAAGGGCCCCTCTTAAAAAGGCCTTTTTTACTACATATGGGCCTACATATTTAGGAGCCTATTTTCCCTAGGGGTCCAAGTGTCATGAGATGATCTTCTTAAGCACTAAATCACCTATTTAAAATTTTCTAGGCATCATCTTCTTTGTGTGGGTCCTTATAATACACTTTTGATATAACTGCCCTTGACACAGTGCTATTAATCTCTTTTCATGAATCATATTGAGATGATCATATCATGTCAATACCCATTCATCATCATATAGGCCTACCTCTAATATTAGCCATAGAGATAGAATTTCTACTTCTATTGGTAAGACAACCTTAGTCCCGTCTACCAAGGAATAGGGTGCGGCCCCTATGGATGTCTTCATTAATGTTTGATATCTATATAGTGCGAATAAAAACATCTCATGCCAATCTTTATAAGTGATTGCCATTTTTTGGATAATCTTTTTGACATTCTTGTTAGCAGCTTCCATAGCTCAATTCATTTTCACGTGATATGGGGTTCAATTGTGATAAATAATCTTGAAATTTTTGCACAAATATGATATTTCTTTGTTGTTAAAATTTTTTGCATTGTTTGTGATGATCCTTTCTAACAAGCTATACCTATATATGATGTTTTACTTTTAAAATCTTATCACCATTCCTTTTATCACATTTGCATATGATATTGCTTTCACCCATTTAGTGGAATAGTTGATTTCTACTAAAATGAAATGATGATTGTTTGAGGTTTTTGATTTAATAGGCATGATCATATCCAGACCCCACATAGCAAAAGGCTATGGAGATATTATTACATCCAATGATAATGATGGAGCATGGATTTCATTAGCATAAACTTGGCATTTGTGGCATTTTTATGTGAATTGTATGTAACTAGTTTGTATTTTTAGCTAATAATACCCCATTCAGAGTATTTTTTGGGCCAATGAATGTCCCCCTAAATTTGTCCCACAATACCCTTCATGCACTTCTTCCATGAGCCTTTGGGCTTCTTTTTTATTGACACACCTAATAAGTGTGGTATCATAATTTCTCTTGTACAACACATTCCTAATAAAGAAGAAATTCCTAGCTAATCATCTAATGGTTCTTTCAATATTTTCATTGGCCTCTATAGGATATGCCTGATGCTTAATGTATACCATGATATCATAGTACCATGGTTTCCTATCTACTTCTTTCTTCAACGTTTGAAAAATAAGCTTTAGTTCCAAGGACTTCTATCTTGATTGGTAGCATTTTACCATAATCATCCAACCCAAATATTACAGCCAATGTAGCCATAGCATTAGCAATTTAATTTTCTATTTTAATTTATCCATTAAAACCCTTAATGTTATTTTGATAAGGGATCTCTGACACCCCCTATTAGATTCACAAAGAAACCTAATAAGCTGCGCACTTCCCGCTAGGCCACCCATCCTAAAATTTATCTTAAGGTTATTCATTTAACTTTTACTAATTTCACTCCAGATTATGCAATTTAACTCCAAAACCACTTTTGTAAGTTCTTATGGTCCATTTAGGTTAGGATTAATATGATCTAGTCATTATAGAGGAAATTTGCTAACCCTTAAATATCACTTAAAATTTCAGCAGTATAATGGCTGTCTAGGTCCTATCCCAAAATTTAATCAAGTCTATTTAGCACTTTTATAAACAAATAACAATACCTGGACCCATCTGGTCCCCCATATTCAACCTATCATCATTATCTAACACACAACAAACTTAGGCCTCAAGTTACAGATAAAACAAGCATGAATACAAAGCCTCAGGCTCATATTAGCATCAATATCACATATAATCATTCATTCATCAAGGAACATATATAAAAATACTTAATTTACATAAGCAAGTCATAATCACTTAATTACATTACATTTCCAAAGCTTAATTACATTTTCCTACCTATTTTCCACCGAAGTACATGGATATAATAACTGTACAAAAGTCACATCCAAAGTTTTCAGCTGTATCCTCTAAACCACTGTCATCACGCTTTACGAGGTAGGTCTCACTACAATGTACATATGTACCAAAATTGGTATGCTGAGTATATGAGATACTCAGTGGTGAGCTTAAAGCAATTGAATCATGGTATAATATCATTAATTTATCTGTGTAGTTTAAGAATGTTATTATAAGTCATTAATTTCCACTTGAAAAGTTAATACTTTCTGGTCTAGTGACATTTTTGGTTCAGGTAGAGTTCAACTGGAAAGTTATAGGTCATTTCAACCACTTTTGAAGTCACTTTTCTGGGACTATTTAAGTCCAAATGAAGCTCAGTTTTTAAGGTTCTTTTTAGTATTTTATTGGGCACTAGGCCAACTGAAACTGGGCCAACTCCATGGCTAAAACCTAGGCATCAAAGTCACTAAAATTGGGCCAATTCCATGGCTAAAATATAATTTGAGACTAGCCTATCAAGGCACAATTAAGGTTAAATTCCATAATTCACTTAAGGTCACTTGTTTAGATTATCATTTCAAACTTTAACTAATACTTTTATTTTAAATTCTTTTAGCCATTTAAAGGCACTTGTTCAAGGTGTTCATCGCTACATTAATATATCATATACTTAGCTACTTTCATAACCATTTCATGCCAACAATTAAACCATTGCAAATTTCTTAACTAACACCTTAATCAACTTAAATTTCATGCCAATATGCCATAGTTTAAACTCATGGGTTCTTAGGAAAAGTGGACTAAATTTCCATTCCTTGACATATAATAACATTATTAATCACATATACATTTTATGAACTTAAGTATGGGTATAAACATCTCAATTTTGGACAATAAAGCTAAAGCACAAAACAACATCTCTAAAACTACCCATGGTAGCTCATGGCCACAGGCAAAAATGCACATTTCATGGTGAATTCCACACCCAAATTTACATAGCTCATCTCCTAGCATGCTAAGCACATTCCAAACTCATCTTAGGAATTAAATTACACGCTTAAGCACCCATAGGTAGCAAATTCCAGTAAGCATTTTAAGCCAATTATGCAAACACTAAGAATACACTTTCAATTCTATAAAACTTTCAACTTAACCAACATCACAAGTGAAGGAGTCAACCTTAGATTTACACTTCTAGCCATCCTAACTCAAGGATCACTAACCTAGGCAACCATTCACATGAAGAAAAGGCTAAAAGTCCACTTACATAACACTTTGAAGGTGCCATCCTCACCATGATCAAGCTGCTAGCCCCATTTCCAGCAAGCATGGTAACTTTGTTCTTCCTATGTGAGCCAAGAATTGCCATCCAATGGCCACCAATGCCATATACACACCACTAAACAGATGTTAAATATGATTTAGCATAAAAAATCACCCAAAAAGCCCAAGGAATGAAAGAGATACAGCCATAAACTCACCTTGGTGTCATGATTCTAGACTGTTCTAAATTAGTCCTCTTCTTTGATTTTATTCTCCCAAACCATAGCTTCTTTTGGCCTGATTCTTTTTCATCATGGTGCCGAAGGACCAAAGGAATTTTTAGGCATTGGAATCACCTCATTTGGTGGCCAAAGCAAAAACTTATGGCCTTAAAATTAAGGGAGTGGCTTCGAGAATTATGGTAGAAGAGAGGAAAATGAGCAAAATGAGTTTTGGTCTTTAACAAGTGGAAATCCACTTGTCACATGCCTTTTGCCACTTGGCAATGTTGTGGGCTCCCTCTTGACACTTCAAAGTTATCCCAAAAATTCTTGAACCCATCCCAATTTTTTTGGCAAATTTCAAAAATTCATAGAAATTCACTCGAAGCTCTAAAAATTACACTGTTTGTTTTAAAATTCCTATTTTAATCCCCTCTACTTCCTCATAAATTTTTGTGGCCAAATTCCACTGATAGGGCATTTTTTAGACTGCCTTGATTTGCATGCCAACATAAAAAATTATAAGATTTTGCAAATGACCTCGGATTCCAAAAATTCTTTCACTATTAGACTTAGTGTAATTTTTAAGCTTCAGGGTCTACTATTTTTGGGTCCGTCCAAGCACATCCCGGGTTAGTCTTGCCCGAAAAATTTTTATTGCCCCGATAGGTAGATTTTAGCCCAAAATGAATTGTTGGTTCTACTAAATTTTTAAATTTTGCCCATTTCATCGAATTAAGGCCACTTAAAGTTTCACGACCTGTGCCACTGCTTTAATCTATGTGCAAGTGTCCTGACAAATCAGGTGCACTTCTCAGACCCTGTAGCACTGTTCTTAGAGCCTCGGTACATGGGCATTACATTTCTTCCTCTCTTAAGAAAATTTCATCCTTAAAATTAGCTGAAGCAAATGAAGTAGAATACTGAGCTCCCATTTGCTCGTCTAGCTCTCAAGTAACTTCCTCTGTACTTTTTATACCTCCATAGCACTGTTATAGTGATATGGACTCATCTCTATAACTATCTCATTTCATGAGCCATAGTCTACACTATTTCCTTGTCATAAATTGTATCTAGCTGTATCTAAATAGTTGTCATTAGAGTTATATGTAACTGATCCCATTCGTACCCATTGAGCACAAAACATACCAACACTATACATTGTTGTAACTCAAGTGGTAATGCAAACCTGTATGCTAGAGGTCCTGACCTTATCAGTACTCTCGTAGGTTCTGACAACCTGGGACTCAAATACCCTTTTCCTAGATCTCTACATCTATTTTCTTAGAAAAACCTCCAGAATGCTTTGTCTTTAATTGAATATTCAGAAGTTTCCTACTTCAAGTTAGCATAAAATTTTGGTATAATCATACTGCTTTCAACCTTTTCCTGATTCATTTCACTTTTCTTTAGCCTCTTTAATCAAGCCTAGTCTAAAGACTTTATATCTCAAATCTGGCTTCAACATGAAAGGTCCTGCATTGTCTATCATATAATGCCTCATAAGGGTCCCTTTCTAGCTAAACTGGTCACTACTATCATAGGCAATCTTTGCCAAGAATATAGGCACATCCACATATCAATTAACCTTAAGCTTATTAATACTGTCTCACAACATGTAATCAGATATCTATGGCACCCTCTTTGCCTATCCCTCAAATTGAGGATGATAAACTAGGTGATGAGCTAGTCTGGTGCCTAAAGCTATTGGTAGCTTCTTCCAAAATCTGAAAGAAAAACAAATTCTCTATCCATATGACAATCACTGGCACAACATGAAATCTGATGGGCTCATCACTATATAGTCTAGGCAATCTATTTAAAAACTAACCCATCCTAACTAGGTAATTTGAACTATCTTGACTATCTATCAATAATTATTCATGCACCACTGTATTTATCTTTACTCAATAGTGAAATCATTGTAAAACTCAAAACTAGCTTTTCCCCTTAACACTTTAGTTTAGCTGTAGGGTATAATAACTCAGAGGGATTCTAATACCCAACTTCTAATTGCTAAGAAGACAAATACTGGGTATTATAATCCACCACACTTCTTTCCATACCAAGCCATCATTAAGTAGAATTCCCAAGCAAAAATTTGTTTTCCTCCTAGAATGCCTGGGATGAAGGGATTCATGTATTTCTTTAAACATCTACAACCTAGATCCTTTGTACAAAATGTACACAATCTATTCTGGTGAGTCCACTACTCACTTACTGCCAACTAAGACCCTGTGGTCTTCCCCCCTTCATTATTACTAATTATTTAAACCATCTATTTATCTCTCATCTGATTCTCTTCAATTTTTTTGTCTAAAATCTGACTTTACTTGCAATTCAGCCACTACTGCCTCTTCTAACATAACTTGTCACCTGACACTCATAATCTCCTGAATCAACTCTACCTAGCTCTTCTATCTCAGGTCCCTTCTCCTAAGTAAGGGATATTTCAAACTCTAATGATTTGTATTTATACAACATTCCTTTTCATATTAATAATGCCATCATTTATTTCAGCACAACCACTATGATAATTAGTCCTAAATCAAGGGTAAGATAATCCT
>CANXYI011454080.1:0-13206 GCA_948208565.1 Hura crepitans | reverse complement strand
ATTGAATGTTAAATTCTTGAACTAAAAGAAGCCATTTACTCATTCTCCCTACCAAAGATGGTGCAGTCTAAAGTTATCTCAACGGATTGTGTTTAGATATTGCCTGTATAGTATATGATTAGAAATAGTGCCTCAATTTCTTTGAAGCCCACACTATTGTTAAGCAAATCTTTTCCACTTCTATGTATTTGACTTCATAAGGAAGAAACTTCTTGCTCAAGTAGTAAATCACAAACTTAACCCCCAACTCATCTTTTTGCACTACCATAGCCCCAACTGAGCTTTCTTCAATAGATAGATAGAAGACTAATGGCTTTCCATGCCTTGGTGGTTGCAAAACTGGTAGATTCAATAAATATTCCCTAATTATGTTAAAAGCTTTCTAACAATCATCATTCCACTTGATCGGTTGGTTTTTTCTGAGAAGTTTGAAAATAGGCTCACATATGGTGGTGAGCTTAGCTATAAACCTGCTAATGTATTATATCTTACCCAAAAATCTCCTTATCTCTTTTTTCTTTCTTAGAGATTGGCATTTCTCTAATTGCTTTGACTTTATCAAGGTCTACCATAATTCCTCTCTGACTCACAATATGCCTTAAGAGTTTACCTGAAGTTACCCTAAAGACATATTTTTTTGAATTCAAGCGTAGATTGTATTTATTTATCTGCTTAAAGAACTTTTCCAATGCCTTAAAATGTCCTTCCTTCATAGAGGATTTGATCATTATATCAATGACGTACACCTCCACTTCTTTGTGAAACAAGTCATCATGAATTCTTATGGCCATCCTTTGGTATGTAGCTCTAGCATTCTTTAACCCAAAAGGCATAACCCTAAAGCAAAAGGTCCCCCATTCCATGATGAAGGCAATTTTTATCTTATCCACTACTCTATTTAGAATCTGATTATAACCAGCATATCCACCCACAAAACTGTATATTTTGCACATTAGTGCATTATTAAGCAATACATTTATGTGGGCTAATGGGAAGTTATCTTTTAGGTAGGCTTTATTTAGATCCCTATAATCTATGCACATCCTAACTTTACCATCCTTCTTAATGACCGGCACCATATTGGCTAGCCAAGTCGAATACTATACCTCTTCTTAGAATTTGGCTTTAACTTGCTTGTGCACTTCTTCTTTTATCTTCTTTGCCCATTATGTTCTTATTCTAGTTAACTTCTACTTCACTAGTTTTGCTTCATGTATATGTAGATGGCATGTTCAGCTACTTCTTAATCCACCCCTAGCATGTCTTCATAGGTCTAGGCAAAGACTTTTTTATACTTTTTTAACATTCTCTCAAATTTAATTCTCTCTTTAGGAGTTACATCAGATGCAATTAAGATCTCTTTAAGATTTTCATCAATGCTAAGATTAGACGAGGTATTATTAATTGAATTAATGTTGAACATGTTATACATGTTGTGATTATAATTATGCATGATGCAATTAGATGAGACATCACAAAAATGAGAAAAATCATTCATATTATTAACAAAAGAAATAGGAATATCGTCATTAAAAATTTCAGGTACATATAAATTCTCAAAAAGTTCTTCAGGAGGGTCTTCTTCTTCCACCTTCTTCTTTCCCTTGTCTTGGAGCATAGCAGCAGTCAAAAACTCTTCCTTGGGTTTAACTTCTAACTTGGCCAGGTTGGTCATGACTTCTTTATCCCAAAAGTCTGAAGTGACTTTTACTTCATTGGCAGTCCAGTCAAACACATCGCTAAAAATCTTAAACCTAGGCACGACTTTCCCCTTGATGATAGCCGGCTCTAACTCTCTGCAGTAATTGACATTCCCCTCAGCTCAAACAAAACTTTCTTCTAGTGGTGGGATACCTTTTCTTGCCTTCTTTAGCTCTGAAGTCTCTATAGTGTATCCTAACCCTTTTTGATCCTTATATCCCTGAGGCTGAATGGTTGAGATTGAACCTTCTGAAGCATCTCCTAAACTAGCACTGGGTAAATAGTTTATCTTTTTCAGTAAATTTACCACCTTAGGATCATCCCCTTCTTTTGAAAAGATCCCAGCAATATAAAAACCATTAAAAGGCTGGTTGGCTATCTCGAGCATCGAAACCTAATTCTCCCTCGCAGCCCTTATCGTCACTATCTCACCATCATAGGGGATTTTTATCATCTGATGCAGTGTCAATGGAACTCCTCTTAGCTTATGGAACCATGGTCTTCCTAAAAGTATAGAAAAATTCATAGGGATATCAAGCACTACAAACTGTACATCATCTATAATCACCCTTATTTTAACCTTAACTTTAAAAGTCCCATACGCTTATCTCTTTATGTTATCATAAGCCATGATGGTGAGTTTGGACTGAGAGATCATTAAATCTTTAATCCCATATGTAGCTACTACTTTGAGTGGGCACACATTGATTGACGAGCCATCATTAACCATTACACATGCCGTGTGTTTAACGTTAACTTCAGCTTTTATGTATAAAGGATGATTATGGTGATGCTCTTTAGGTGGAAGGTCTGTATTAGAGAAGTAGACCATTGCTTTCTCCTCCCCTTTCACCATTGCCACTAGCTTATATAGTGATATGGTTGTTGAAACTGTTACAGCACATAAGGCTTCAACCACCTTTTGTTGATGAAAAGAGGATTGACACAATAGATCCTAGATCAAAAGCTATGCAGGAGTCTTTTTTAGTTGCTTCATCACTGCATCCTCTTCTTTTTCCACATCTGGGGGAATTAGCTCCTTCTCCACCTCAGGTACTACCCAACCACTTTGGGTTACTACTTTGGTCTCTCTTTCTTCACTTAGTTTCTGCTTTGAATCTGAATCTATCCATAAATCCTGGACATGTTCCTTTAAATTGCTTTCACTATTTTGTAGCCTATATATTTGTCACATAAACTAAACCCTGACTTAATTCTGCCCTTCTTTCCATTACTAAGTAGTCATTTTCATATAAGTCCTGAAGTACATACCATTTCGGCAAACCTAAAATGACCATGTTGATAGGTGGAGGAACACTTGAATAAGTACCCTGACCCTTCTGTCTCTTCTCTAGATCATGGTTCTATCTTAAGTCAATCAAGTCTCAAATCCTGTCCCTTAGAGTGTGGTAGTTATCTGTGTCGTGGCCCGTATGTTAGTGATACTGACAGTACAAGTTTAATCTGTGGTAGGTTTGGCCTTTATTCTTGGTAGGTCTAGAAGGAATAGGTTAAAGTTTTCCTTCTTTTTGGAACTATTTTAGGCACCAAGATAGTGGTTTGCCTAAGTTTTAGTAGTGCCTAGCTACAACAGATACTTCAGCAGTATGACCAAAATTAGTTCCACTAAAACCCATTCTACTTACAGTCCTAGCATTCAGATTCCTTCAATTGTTGAACCCTCTCGAGCTCTTTTTCTACTCATTGTGCTCTTCTTCTAAGTTTATTGTTATATATTTCAGCGATTCCCAATCTTTCAGCCCTTTTGCTTTTAAGCCATCCTTCAAGTACAAGTTAGCATTCTTGATAAACATACAGATTTGGTCCGATGTCTTTGGCTTTCTCCTCATCTCTAAAACCCTAGACCTCCATCTTAACAAGTACTGTATGAAGGTCTCATTAGATTTTTGTCTAAGTAACTCTAGGTCTTTCATGGTAACCTTTATGTGAGTGCTACCATCATATTGGTTAATGAAAGCTTCTGTGATCTTTCCCCAATCTTCTTTCACTTTCTTTTCTAGCCCATAATACCAATCAATTTCCCTCCCTTACAGTGTCAAGATGAAATAAGCCACCTTTTGCTTCGTGCTAAGCTTAGTGCCCCTTATGAATGCGGCATACTGCTTAACATGGGCCCTCGAAACAGTGGTCCCATTAAACTTGGGCAGTTATGACATCTTAAATTTAGAGGGTAAAACCTCCTCAGATTATAGGGTAAGTTCATCAGGGTCTAGTCCCTTACCCATAGTGATGAGTCTAACCATCACCTCTATTTTCTCCTCTAGCTTCTTTATGGCAGCATCCTTAAATTTTTGAGGTGCAATCAAATCTTCACAAAACTTATACTCTAGGTTAAAGTATGCAGCCTTTTTGTCCTTCCCCCTAGCACCTGTAGCTTCTTTCCTAGTGCCAATTCCCCAGAGGTAGTAGCGGTCTTTCCAGTAGGTGTAGCTACTATGTTTTTAATAGGTGGTAGTGAACCAGTAGTAGGAACAACCTCAGCAATTGCCTTTGAAATCATAGACATCATCTTTTTCTCAAACTCCTTAAACTTTTGGTCTATTCTAGCTTCAAAGTTCAAAATAGAGGAACTGCTTTCTCCTCGTCTTGCCATGTTTGTTAGATCGTGAGTGGTAGAGATAAGTTCTTATCTAGTTATTCTTTCATCTATCCCTCATACCCAAGTGGTTGGAGGATGTATGATGGTTGCAAGACAAAGGGTTAGAAATGATGGAATGAAAATGCATGTGAATGCATGAAATGCTGATGAATAATAATGTGTACAACAACAAACACAAGTAAGAGCCTTTTAACTTTGTCACTTCCCATACATGAGGTCAACATGCTCTTTCTTAGAAAGGCTTACCTGTGGGACATCGGGGGCCCTGACAGGTTTGAATATTGAATGACGGCCAGCCAAATATTATTTCTCTCATACAAAGAGTGCATGCAAGATATCTGGCCCATATACGTTAGGTATGTTCAATCAAGTCAAAATACGGGGTCTAGCTATTCCAATTAAAGAAGGCCTAATGGGTTTGACAGCACTTCAAGATGATTAAACCATGCCTCATGTATATTAGCCCAGATAGCATACAATGCATCATTCATTGAGGTACCTAGGGAAAGTTGATATTAGTCATTACATAGGCTTATGGTTTAGTCGTATAAGTCATGGTCATCCAAGCTTGGTCTCTCCACAACGGGTCTATCTCATTATGAGTATACGATCGATTGGTTCACCATTTCATATACCTTATAGGCACGAGGCTTGGATTTGATGCCATCTTTAACAATCTTCTAATTTGAGTGAAATTGGGTTCATGCTTTGAAATGACATCAGGATATAAAAGGGACAACTAACTTATTCTAAGGCTCTAGAAAAGAATAATATTATAAATTCAAAATATGAAGTTCAATATTAATTTGAGGTACTTTCGAAGCATGGTCTCACGGTGTCCTTAATGGAGTTGCCACTATTCGCGTCCCTTCCTTTTTGAGGCCAGTCAAATCGAAATAACCAAAGACTTGACCTAAATCTCACTCCTCAAGTCTCAAAAGACGAGAAGGAAATTAGAGGAATCCTAAGCCATTGCTATTTGAATTTATAATATTATTCTTTTTCTTAAGTGGGTTTTACAATTAAAATAAATCACATATTTACGTATAAAAATCACGAAACACATTTACAAAAAATAAATGAGGTGCTTAAAGTTAAAATATCATACATGAAACTGAGTAGTTGATTGTCTTGAGAACTTTGGTTCTCGCATATCAATTTTAGAAAATAGATTTTATTATTGTGACTTTTATTAAGAAAAATCAAAATCCATTTTATTAACAAAACACCAATTAATTAGGTACAAAATGATTTTGATTACTTTTTCCAACACGCAAAAATCATTTTCTATCTATTATAACATTCATGGAATGTACAGGGAAATAATTCGACAATAAAAAAAGGGATTACATGGTAATTATCTAAAATACATTCTAACTCAATAGAAATAAAAATAAAATTACATTTTAAAATATCCTAAAATATGATCTAACTAAAACGAGCTCCGATAAAGGAAATCAGTAGAGGAAAATAAAGAGCACAAAATAAAACAATAGTAAGAAATAAAAGGTCGATAAAAGACTACTTCACCAGGGTTTAAGGGAGTGGTGGAAAGAAAGAATAATCAGGCCCCAATAAATCAAACAACTCACATCACAACAAAATTATGGTATTAGTATGCAAAACAAAATAGACGGATAAACAAAAATAAAATAAAATGAACAGTCAAATAATACAATAAAAATATTGTACAAATAAGTTATCACATCTAACTGATAGATGGATAAGAGAGAAAGAAAAATAAAAGAAATAGATAAAAGGGTTGGTCAACCCACCGTGCATATTTGCCTTTGAAAAGATCTCGACAAGATTGGAAAATTGCGACAAAAACCATCAGAAATCCTAGAAATAGTGTTTTAAAAGTGTATTTTCAGTTTTTATTGTCTTTTTTTTCTAAAAATTCCCCCCTTTTTTTTGGAAAAATCATTTCAAAATTTATACATATTTCCCAAGGTAGAAATGGCTGTTTTAGAGGTGAAAACAGCCGTTTTGTTCCCAAGGTAGAAACAGCTATTTTAGAGGTGAAAACAGCCGTTTTCGGCAAAATTGTCGTTTGCCAAAACGGCCGTTTTTTAGGGTAAAATGGCCGTTTTCCCTTCCATAATGGTCCTCTCAGCAAAATGGCCATTTTGGTAGGCAAAATAGCCATTTTCCCTAAAATGGCTATTTTCTTTGCGAAAACGGCTATTTTCTCGAGAACGACCATTTTCCTTGTAGAAATGGCCCCTTTTTACAAAACGATCATTTTCCTTATGGAAATGGCCATTTTATTTTTTTTCAAGAAAACTCTAAGATCTTCGAACTGGACGTCAATATCTTTATTTATTAGGATTTTTGTCTTTTCATCATCATTAGGCAAATCAAACATGGGAGCCACAGAGACCCAGTGTCTATAGTAATTTAATTCTTTTTTTATACACATTGGGTTATCTCACACACTCTGTAGTCGCCTCCTTAAAGTTAAGAGCAACTGTAAACACTGGGTCTCTAGGGGTCCTATGTTCGATTTGCCTAATGATGTTAAAAAGGATAAAAATCCTAATAAATAGGGTTTTAACGTCCATTTTGAAGATCTCAAAAGTTTTCTTTAAAAAATTGCCTAAATGGCCGTTTTCCCAAGGAAAATGGCCATTCTATAAGGTGAGGCCGTTTCTGCAGAGGAAATGGCTATTTTTGGGCCAAAACGGCCGTTTTAAGTCGAAAATGACCGTTTTCACCCAAAAATGGCTATTTTTTGCTTTGAGAAGCATGCATAAAAATTGAAATAATTTTTCCAAAAAAAAAGTTGGTTTTTTTTTTTAGGAAAAAGACATCAAAAAGTAAAAATACACTCTTAAAACACCATTTTTTGAGATTTTTAAAGATCTAGTCACAATTTTTCAATCCGATCGAGATCTTTTTTGAAGGAAAATATACTCGTTGTGTCAACCAACCCTTTTTTCTACTATTTTTATTTTTTCTTTCTACCTTATCCATCTACCAGTTAGATGTGATAATTTATTTATGCAATATTTTTATATGTGTGGCTGTTCATTTTTATTTTATTTTTGTCTATCTATTTTTGCTTCACATACTAATGTTTTATTTTTATTATGATGTGAGCTATTTGAATTATGGGGACCTAATTGTTATTTCTTTCTACTGCCTCCTTAAACCACGGTAAAGTAACCTTTAATGACCTTTTATTTCTCACTATTTATTTTATTTTGTGCTCTGTGTTTTCTTCTATTAATTTCCTTATTATCACTTATTTTAGTTAGATTATATTTTATGTGTTCTAAGATGTAATTTTTATTCGGTTAAGATGTATTTTAGGTAATTTATATGCAATATATTTTTATTGTCGAATTATTTCTCTGTATATTCCATGAATGCTATAATAAGTAGAAAATGATTTTTTACATGTTGGAAAGATGACCGAAACATTTTTTATTTAATTAATTAGTGTTTTGCTAATAAAATAAATGTTGATTTTTCTTAATAAAAGTCACAATAATAAAGATTATTTCCTAAAATAGACATGCGAGAACCAAAGTTCTCAAGCTAATCAATCACCCGATTTCATTTATGACATTTTTAATTTCAATCTCAATATGTTCCATGAATGCCGCATTAGGTAGTAAATGATTTTTGTGCATTGAAAAGAAATAATAATCAAAATCATTTTATACCTAATTAATTGGTGCTTTGTTAATAAAATAGGTTTTTCTTAATAAAAGTCATGATAATAAGATCCATTTTCTAAAATTGGCATGCGAGAACCAAAGTTCTCAAGACAATCAATTGCCTGATTTCATGTATGATATTTTAACTTCAAGCATCTTATTTATCTTCTATAAATATGTTTCATGATTCCTCATACGTGAATACATGATTTATTTTAATTGTAAAATGTCACTTGAGAAAAAGAATAATATTATAAATTCAAACCGAATTTTCGTATTAACTTGAGGTATAAATAAGAGTAGGGTCCTGGACCACTCTAGTTTTGGCCCTACAAGGTATTTCTCGACTTTGGTAGAGTGGCGACTTCTACCTTATGGTGCCCAACTCGCTCTTCCTAGGTTAATCAAATAGGAGCAGCTCAAGATTCCTCTAGTTTCCTTCTCATCTTTTTAGACTCGAGGAGTGAGGCTTAAGTCAAGTCTTTAGTTGTTTTAGTTTGATCGGCCCAAAGGAAAAAAGGAACATGAACAAAGGTCCTCCAATCAAGTTTTTTCTGGCCTACCTTATTTAAGGATGAAAAAGATTATTTTCTGGAATATAATTTGTAACACCCGTAAAACCTAGTTCCTAAAATAATGTAACCTAGGGAGTGAATAATGCCCTCGAAGTAGCTAGGTCCTAATGAGATGGTTGAAAAGGGAGTAGTGGTTATGAAACTTTGACCAACAAAATGATGATATAAATGAAATAATTAGCACTTTCCAGTAAACCAATAAATTCTTTCATGTTAAAAACTAGTGAATAATGGCTTAAATTGTATCGGGCCAAGAAACTAGTCGGGAAATGCTCGAACTAACTTGAAAATAGCATAACTTAAAGATCAGAAATTTCAAATGAGTCTAATAGTGGTGAAATCAAATTTTTCTGAGGTCATTTGATCTTTCATCTGAATTTCTTAAATATGTGAGTGAATAGTTCACTTAGTTTCCCTTAGAATTTGGGCCCGAGGTTTTAAGGACCCCTTGATTAAGAGTTTTGAGAATTATTTACACAAAAAATTAATTTTAGAGCTCTTAAACATTTAACTTTTATTTTTTAAGATTAAAAAATAAATAGAATTAATTGAGGCCATCCGATCCCTATGTGATGCAATCATGGCCATCCATCACCATAATATAAAAAGTTTATTGTGTGTGGGTGTGTATAGGAGCAAATCTATTTGAGTGTAATAGATTTTTCCCAAGGTTTCTTATTTTTATTAGATAGTATTTGAGGTGTAAAAAATGCCTATGTATATAGATTTCAATTTGGAGTTGTATAAATTTTTGTAGAAATTTTCTAAACCTAAAACCTAGTATGTTTGTAGTATAATGGTAGAATTGATGGAGGAATAGGAAACCAAGGATTCTGGAGTGCAATTAGAATGTTTTGGAGTCCACTGTAAATGAATTTAATGTAATAAGCATTGAGTGTTGATTATTACACCATTTAGGTGTAAATGGGTGTGTATAGAAGTAATGTGTTATGTATGTATGTTGTGTTCTATACATGGTAAAGGTGTGTGTAAGGTGTAGTGATGATGGGGAATATGAATGTATAACAAAATAGGAAGAATACAATGTGTATGTATTAATTGGGTCATGGTCGAATGATGTGTTTATAGAGAATGTATATGTGCATGTGTGGTTAGTTTGGATATGTGATGTAAATGAATTGGTGAGAGAGTAATAGACAAGATTGAGATGAGAACCTAAGGGAAAATTGTAAGTATGCTTATATTTTACATCACGGCCGAATCATACACAAAGGAATTGTGCATGTGAAAGTGTAATTAAATGTACTTGGCATGAAATAAGTTGGTAATTAATTATTGAATAAGCTTGAAATGTAAGAATGATTTAGAACTTGAGGTATGTACAAGAACCCAGTGTGGTTGATTGGTATAGTTAGGAAGTAAATATGTGCATGGGTGAGGTTAAGTTGTGTGTGTAATGTAAATGAATAGGTAATGTGGTGATAAGCAAGATGTGCATGAAAGACAAAAAATAGAGATATGTGTGTAATGGGATAACATGGCATGGTGTTAAAATATGAGAATAATACAATAGGTAATGAATTTAACATTAAATGAACAAAACTATAATTAATTGATGTAATTTCGAAGGATAAGATGTGATGACCCAATATCATATATAGTATAGTGTTATATGGCAAGATAATAGGAATGGCTATATATGAATGGTTAAATAAGATAATTATATTAGCATACTTGAATATGTGAGAATTAGTAGACTAATTAGTATTTATGTGTATAACATTATATAATATGACTTCAGTCATAAATAGTATGAAGAAATTATGCAATTAACTAAAATGGGAAGAATTAACAACAGCAAAACCAAGTACATTAACTTATATGAGTATGTGGAAATAAATGGTAAGGGTAATTGAGACTAGAACTGGACTAAAAAGTCTAAAGGCAATATTAGTAAGTAATGAATGATTTAAAAGGACATTGCAATTGAAATGCAAATTATAGATATAGCAAATATTAAGGATACAATACTAAAATGAAAAATGTTCCAAATACTACATATGGTATGAGGTATGAAATAATCAATGACCATGAAATGAGCATTATGAGAATGTAAGAATAAGAAAATAGATATGATAAAACTTGAGTATAAATTTGTAGGACAACAATGAATAGATTGAAGATGGTCACACAATTGAATATGATCGATGAGAAAAATATGGAGTAATAGCCCATATTAGCTAGACCATTTACTGGATAAGTTGATCAATCAACTAGAGAGTTAGTAGTTGCTAGAGCCATGATCTATGAGGATCATGGCCTACTATATGGCAAGTGTAATCGCTAGAGTTTGATGAGAGACTACATGCTTTGGATATTGGGAGGTCCACATGGATTGATCCCTGCTACCTGCACTATTTTAGGTATTAGGAGGCCTACATAGGCCTATCCCTACTACTCGTACTACTTTGGATATTGAAAGGTCCATATGCTGATCCCTGCTATCCACTAGAGCTAAGTTTTGGGATATTGGGAAGTCTATTAGGGTAGATCCCTACTATCCCACTTATAGGGAAGTCCACCTAGACTAATCCTTACTATTCAATATTGGGAGGTTTTACGGGACTTATCCCTACTATCAGATGGATGGTGTGTACAGACGCTGAGGTCCATAATATGGGCCACTGTATAAGTTAGATCCCATTATCTAGTGTTTGATAGTGTCTCCTAAGTATAGGCTTACAATTATGATGAATAAATAAATAAAAGAAATGATGTTGTAAAAAGACAAGATAAGGCATAGAATAGACTAATGGAAAAAGTAGTGGAATAGAATGTATAATGAACCTAAGGACATACTAAAAACAAGATAAGGAGATAAATGTGAATGAACTTAATAATATATGACATAAGCTAGGTATAAAGGCATAACAAAATTTAATTATTTCATGAACTAGACTTAATTATATGTAAAATGAATAAACAAATATTCTATGGTTATGACATTAAAAGGTGATAAGGTGTAAAGGTATTAAAAAAAGACATAAACCTATATAATAAGCTGAGTACTATTATAAGGATGATAAAATGATCATAACGTATTATCAAAAAGGTTTTGTGTGCTTGTGTGACACATTTAACATTATACAATGTGTATTTCATTAAATTCACCACTGAGTGTATGCTTAGCATGTTGGTGTCTCCAATGCATAGGTATTAGTTGATAGCTAGCAGCTACAGTTTAGGCAGCAATGTAATAGGAGACTCTCAAGAATGATGTACCACTGATAAGAGTTAGGATAGTGGCATACATGTATAGGAGGGGTGATGATTTTAAGAGTCAATATGTACATTCTGATGCATTTAGAATATTTAGATTAGACTATATGGTAAGTTAGATTGTAAGCTTTATTACTCATGTATATTTATATATTTATGATGATTTATTGATTCATATGTATGTGCTTCACTAATTAAGATGTTGATATGATGATACCATTGCTGAGAATGATTGGAGGGTTAGATGACCCAGTGACTGTGATGATTTAAGAATAGTTGTAGAAGAATTTTTTTTACAGGTTAAATTTTTAATTTTTCACCCGAACAGCCATTATGCTACTAAAATTTCATTAACCTCTAGTTTATAATTATTAACAACATTTCTTATGAGGTTAAATGAACACAAGGTGGAGTAGCATAAGGATGGGAGACCCTTAAGAAGAGACATCTCTTACTCATTCTATCCATGGATTAGGTAGAAGGTGTGACATGATTATTGTCAAAGGGTTGGAAATGTATCCAATAAAGATGAAATGCCCCTAAACAACATTCTTGTTTGTGAAATTTTTTATGTTTATTACATAGATTTCATGGGTCTATTCTATCTCTTTACAGCAATGTCATACCCTGACTTTCAGTCCAATTTTTCTTAATAATAAAATTAGAATTAGAAGAAAAAGTGGGAAACAAAATAGATGTATGGGTCTGAGTAGAGCCGATTGGTATGAATAGTGAAGCGAAAAATAAGTGAAGGAAAAAATACTAATTATTTAAAATGAATAGGGGTAAAATTGGAAAGTGTGAGAAAAGATCCTGAAATAAATAAAACATGTAAAAAAGGGCAAGAAACCTAAATGCAGAGTGTGACAATCATAAAGCTATGGAAAAGAAAGAGGTTCAGGACATGGTCCCAATGAATAGTGACATTAGGCCATGAATAGTGCTTCTCGAGGCTTGGGTAAACTAACTAAACAGAATGAGAGGGAATAATATGAATTAATATTGGGTGAAGTTTGAAGTGAAATTAAAGTCATTTAAGTGGTTAAAAATGCAATTAAAGTTTTTATGGCAGTGTCCCAAAAATAATGCCTTAGTTTAAGTTGAACGATAAAATATTCAATTTATGCTCAGGAAAATTCAAGAATATCATCACTTGATTGTTAAAAATTCCAAATAAGCCAATGGTAATGGAATTCAAATTTTTTTACAACAAGAAGTAATTTAATGGAATTAATCGAGAACGTAAAGGTTTAATTAAATTAACTCCTCTCAATTTTTAATTACATTTTTCTCGAGACATATGAATTATGGATTTTCCTAATTAATGATATGAAAAGGAAATTTAATTTACATATTGGGATGAAGGAATTAATTTTTAAAGGGAATTTATGGTGAGATTAAATGT
>CANXYI011454031.1:0-12518 GCA_948208565.1 Hura crepitans | reverse complement strand
ATTTTAACTCTTATTTAATGTTTAATAATGTTTATTTCATCCATATTAACCACTATAGCATGTTATTGATGTGTTTTTATATCAATAAGCCCTGTTAATATATTCTAATCATTTTTTCATCATTATACATGTAAATTACATTTTGGAATTAACGTTGTGTCCTTACGGACTCCCTCTCACGAGGAGTGTAGCCCACACGGACACATGTTTTGAAAGTATGTATTTCATATATGGTCCATACGGATTTAGATGTGTTAAAATTGTTTATGCATTTCTTTTTGTGATTAATTGTTTCAATCATCATCTCATTTATAACAATTATTCATTTATATTATGTAATCATTCATATGCATATTTACATCCTTAACATGCATTGTCATCTTCCCATTTGGTACTGTTATTAGGTCCTAATAGACCTCTATTTGTATTACTAATCATTTTATTTGAGTTGTATAAGTTTGACCATTCATATTGGAGATAAGGTTCACATGGTTTTATTCGTGTGGCATATGAAGTCCACGCAAACTAATTGATGTATAGAAGGGACTAATTTTACATCATGTTTGTTTATTTTGTTTTGTACCTTTTAATTACTTCTTTTGCGCATTTTAGATTGTACTAGGTAGTTTAATCAACTCCTTTTACACATAAAATCCAACTTGACATCAGTGACTTTTATATATAATTAATTGGTGTTTTCTTAATAAAATGGTTTTGAGTTTTCTTTAATAAAAGTCACATGAAAATGTATTTTAACAAAGGCTAATCTCTTAGAGATGGGAGTTTGACAATTACCGTCAATTTTTATAGAATTATCAATGATTGTCAGGTTAAACTACAATCAATAAATTGCTCGATTTATGAATGTATAATTAATATTCCTATTTTATTTTCAATTGTCGTAAATTGCTTTTTTCTTGTGTGCAAATGTGATATGTACATCTTATTAATTGTTTTACTTGCTTGCATAATACGAGATTGATAAATATTATAATATAAAGGTATATTATTAGAGCATAAATAAAATTTGATTTCAAACCCTTACTGGGCAAGAGATCGGTGGTCCTAGTGTAAAGCCAGGTGGTGACTCCAAACATAAATCACCTCATCCCCGATACATAAAAAATCTATAATGACGACTGCACTGGGGACTGAGAATTGAATCTGAAAGTGGCTAAATAATATACCTTTTAATATTCTAATTTTTATCAATCCCGTGCATTTCATCCTATAAATAATGTGTTCTTTTATACCTTGTATGGTGTTGCAAACCATGAACCAATTTTTCATTCAAAAATGGGGAATTTCTAGCATATCCATCTCTCTCAAGCCTCGTACCTTCAAGTATATCAAATGGTGAACTAACCAATCGTCATTACCCTTGAGTGAGACGACTTGTTAGGAAGGACCCTAGCTTGTGGGAGCCATAAGCCTTTTTCAAACTAAACCATGAAACCCGTATAGTTAAGCTTAGCAACTTCTCTAAGTTGCATGATCCTAAGAATTTTTACGATTGCATTATGATTGCTATATAGGCCTATTACATTTTACATTATTTGAAGTGGGGCTAAAGCTTATTATGCCTTTTATTTAGAATAGGCCTAGCCTAATTTCACCTCAAACAAGATTTAAATGTTACAAGTCGTTGTTCTTGCATATGCTTTGAATATGAGAGGTTCTTAAGCCAAATTAGGCCTATAATTGAATTTATACATTCCCCGATGATGCTTAGGAAAGCCTACCCAAGAAGGATTGCTAAGACCACGTGTGTGGGAGTAATAAGGGTGGAAGTCTTATTGCTTATGTTTATCCTTGTACACCTAACATTTATCTTTTTGGTGTTTATTTACACATTTATAACATTGTAAATCAACATTATACCTACTCTATGGCATAAACTTCTTGTTTTCATGAAAACTCACACGTTATAAATATACATTATAGCATACTTATCCATACAAATCTCATTCATAACATAAGCTTTTTCTATTCCATACATCCATGTAACAATTTGGAACACATGCATCATGAACAAGTACACTTCACACTAGCACATGACACTAACCATACATAAAAAATTACCATATTGTAAAAGTTCATTGACTTCTTAATCATGTATCTTGTGATGTCACTCATGCATTAACTTTCCATATGGGCATACCATGCAACTACATATATGCATGCATCATATTTGTTACTTAGAAATCATTCATACATAAAACATCATACATGAAACACGTTAAGAATAAACACGTCAAATATAATGCACCATTTTGGATAATTCATGCATCATGACTAACCCTTTGTTTTACAGCCACTATCGATCTATCTACAACTTACCAAGAGGAGCAATCATGTCAGGAGATGAAGGAGTAACAAGAGCCATGCTAAATGAGATCCTTTAAGACATGAAAAAGAGGATAATGGCTGTCATGACCAATGCACTATCAAGTATGTATGCTCAAGGAGATAAGGGTCAACCTTCTGCCACTAACAATAGTAGGAAAGAAATGGCTAATGAAGGGGATGACTAGGTTTCTAATGAAGGGATACCACCTGTTAAGCCTAATTATAATAAGGTTCCACCACCCAAGTATGATAAAGAGGATCTTATCAAAGAGCTCAATGAAAATTGGAAGCCATAAGTCATCTAGTGATAGAGTAATTTTAAATGTCATGTCTAATGGAAACCGCCTCAACTTGTCTTATCTTTTCACCTTCTAAGATAAAATAAATGCTTATGTCTCTCAAAATAATTTGTCTATTACATTACTAAGGCTAACATGCTTTAACTTGAATTATGTCACTAAGATGAACCAAGCTTTGACTTTTACTCACACGTATTCTCTTAATATCAACCAAGCTTTAACACCACTTTGTTGGTGCCAGTTTGTTAGGATTTTAAAATAGGTTAGGTCTAATACTTTGTTAAACTTATAAACTTTGTTGGCAAAGTAAGAAAAGGATAATACAACTTAAAGGATAAAATTGACAAAGCATAAAGAAGGATGGAAGAGGAAGATAAGATTAAAGCATACTTTTATTATGAAAAATTACTCCACTCATACATGACAACACACTAGATTTCCATATATATAGCTACTCAACCCAGACTTAAACTTCTAGGTATATGAACCATAATTTAATACCTATATGAATTATCCAAGTACATTAACTTGGTTAGCACTCCACCTAGCTACATAAATCTTATTAAATGTGGGTATATTAATTAAAACACTCATTGAACTTAATCACTTAGAACAACTAAATTAACCTAGACATTTCAAAATTTAACTTTACTATTTCCAACATGTTCTTGTTAAATTGATAAAGTCCATTAGTGCCCCACTTAAACATGAAAGGAACAAGTGTCTAAAAATAATAGATATAATTGTGTTGGATATTGTAAATGCATTAAAAGACACATTGTATTTAATCACATTATCCCAATTTACAAATAAGGTAGCATCCCAAAATGCCATCAAATGCAAGCCAATTCCTAAGAAGTAGTAAAAGTGGTTTTATAGTGCCCAAAGCAACATTATTAGCCAATTGATGTAGTTAAACCAATTTTTTTATACATTTCCCTACATTTATATGTTATACACTTATTAGAATCTTCGACATAAAAGAGTGCAACTAAAAAAATGCAACTTAATCTTAAAGAAAATAGAAAAAAAAAGTTTGTAACTTCCTCTGCTTCCTTAATATAAAACATATAATAAAGGCCTAAAAAAAGCAAGGTAGGATATAAAGAAAAGAAAATTTACTAATTTGTCAATTTCAAAGTGAAATCAAGTTTAACCTTGATGAAAGCTCATGCTTACATGTAACTAACCTAGAACTAGTTAGTAGTTAAAATTAGGGCAAAAAGCCTAAGCAGTTAAATACATACACATATGCACTTTTAGTGTAAGCAAGAAAATTGCATGGAAGGAATGGTGATTATTTAGTCTTGTAAGATCTTGATATATTTGAATTAATTTGTAAATAATAAGTATATTTTTATGAACTCTACGACATACCATTTATTGATATCAATTATTTGAGCAATATATTCCTAAAGAGAGTTAGTTAATTTTTTGAAAAATAAAATAAGCTCTGCATGGTTTAAACAATAACTCTAGTTCACCATCATTGTTAAGAAATATGCAAGATATTAACATCATATTTATCATCTAGACAATAAAATTATTTAATACATATAGTTTTTGAGAAAGTAAGTATACCATGAACATTTTGTTCTGGTCTAGCAGCTCTCTACAGAGTGACTCAAGTTTATCACGAATGGTAATTGCTGCAAAAACCACAAAAAAATACCCTTTGTTAATAAGATTAATCTGATTTGGTGATTGTATATGTCATTAATAGTTCTTACCAAGCCATTAGGAATGAATAAAGTCGAAAAGAATGCAACTGTATTTCAATTTGGTAGCTTCTTAGAGCATTCCCTAACTTCTGAAGAAAAATAAGTACTATATAAAAATACATAATGGCCAATGAATTTTCATCTCACAACATATAACAAAAATTCTTTAAACTTTAGTAATGTACTGGCATATGTGCCTAGACATTTTTCAATTCCTAATATCACTAACTTGATTAGGGATTCATAAGCATAAGATAGTGTAATAATAAGATACCACAAATTGAAGCTTTACCAGCCAATATTATGGGTAGCTTCAATTTCCCCGAAATCATGTAACAATTTTGAAATGTGAAGCCAAGTAATGAAAAGGCTCACATAATATTATTATATATCATACAACTGAAGATGATTTGTCATATATATTTACAATTAGCTTAATACAATGACATTTCTTCAGAGAAAAACAACAAAACATGAAATGAATCGTACATAAATTAATCGTGCGTATGAGATTTACATGGTTTCAAAAGACTTACCCCTTCTTTCAAAATGTATCCAAAAAGCAACATAAGCAACATTCAACTTTAAAAATAAATAAATAAATAATAAAAGGTTAAATAAATAAAAAAAGTCAAATAACAATCCTTAAATTAAACTTCCATGTAAATTGAATTATATATGACCATTCTTTTATATTTGTATACAATCTTTCAATACCTTCCATCAGTCATTGCAAGCATAGCACACAAAAACAAGTACCACAACCATATCAACTTAATGAAAACTCAATATTGTATATAAATTACATGAAAGTAATTGTTGTGGATGCATTCATTAGAAAGACTTATGGCAGACATGGCAAGAACAACAATTAGCTAATATAGGAAATTAATAGAACCTGGATTCCTCTTTTAGTGGTTCCTAAAAATTAGTGATTTTATTCCTATTGAAACTCGATCTCTTATTTTATAATTTCCTAGTTTAATAATGTAAACCACTATTTAAAAGAGGAAATTCTCATTAACAAAAGATAAGCAAAAATTTATTCACAATTGCAGGATCTAAAGCTCTTTTACTAATGAGGTCTAAGGTATCAACTCTCTTAAACGAGTTGAATTGTTATTACAAAAATAGGTCACTCGAGAAATAAGAATAAGGGTTCCAATCCTTCGTTCCAGTAAGATTTTTTTGTGCATCATCCAATGACTCGATTCATGTCTAGGGAATCAAAAAAATTGGTACTAAAGCCAGACACTATAGGCAAACACAACACATGTGAGGAATTAAAAATTCTATTACAAAAAGCTATTTCTAAATTTGAGGCCATAATGGATGCTAAGTTGTACCTACTCACACAACTATTGGAGGCCCTTCTCAATCATGCAAATCTGTCACATGGCAATAGATTAGAAGGAGGAATAAATACTGGTCATTTTAGTATGGGTAGCACAACTACGTTGAACGGAGACCAGATTTTCAATGCCCAAGCTATGGTGATGGTGGAAACACTAGTTGCGGTAACAACGGTTAGGGGATTTATACCACACTGCACCAAATTAGATTTTCCTACATACGATGGCTTTGAAGACCCTTTGATTTGGCTTCATCTTTATAATCAATTTTTTCAAGCAACAGACTATTGCAATGGATAAGGTCAACCTTGCAGCCTTCCATTTGTTGGGAGAAGCTCAATTATGGTATTTCAAACTAAAACAAGAAGAGTTGGATATCACTTAGGAAAAAATTATAGAGTATTGTACACTACGATTTGGCCCTCTATTACGAGGTAATTCTTTAAGTGATCTTGTTAATTTAAAGCAAACGGGTTCTATGGAGGAATATCAAAGCTAATTTCAACAGCTGTTAGTGTATGTAACTTCTGTTCGAAGTGGTCAATAAGCAGACTTATTCACAGCTGCGTTAGTTAAATCTATCCATTTAGATGTAGAGATGCAAAGCCTAACCAATCTCATACAACTGTGAGTTTATCAAGGGCCTTTGAGAAGAAATAATAGATTCCTGCAAGTCTGCATCGTAATTATGGTGCAACAATTAATACAGTTAACAAGACCAAATTCTACAAGATCCATTCCAAAATCTAGCACCAACTACAGGAGCACACATTTATCTATTTCTAACAATGCTTTTCCTTCATTTATTAAGAAGTTAACGAGGGCAGAAATTGTGAAAAAGTGAGCAAAAGGCTTATGCTACAATTATAATGACATGTTTGTTCCAGGGCACCAGTGCAAGAAGATTTTTTAGTTAGAAGTTGATTGTGAACCAGATGTAACTATTCAAGAAAACTTTCAAAACCAACCATCTTTCTACATGCGCTCACTGAGAAATAAGGGTTTAATACAATGTAGTTGTGGGTTGTAATCAATAATCATTCTTTACTTACGTTAGTTGATTCTGACAGCACATACAACTTTATCAGTTCTACTGCTGCAAGTCGATTAGGACTAGATATTCACCCTCAATTAATATGACTTTGGTGGCTAACGGGGGAAAAGTTTTTAGTGTCAGCATATGCTTTATGGTGCTTTTTTTAATTGCTAAACATTCTTTTACTATTGATTTTTTTTTGTGATTCCATTGGATGGGTATGATCTTGGTTTAGGTATCAAGTGGTTACAAATCTTAGGTCTAATTCTATGGAATTTTGCTACCTTAACTATGACTTTCCACAGTAAAGGGTCTTCCATAATTTTATATGGCCAACGTTCCTCCAAACCATTGTAATTTCATTCACTTCAAGCCTCCAACCAATACAAGGAACTAGAATATTCAAATTTGTTCAATGAACCAAAAGGGCTACCGCTACTAAAGAACTGTGATCATAGCATATGCTCATAGTCTAGAACAGAACCTATAGTTGCCTGACCTTATTAGTATCCCTATTTACAAAAAATATGAGATTGAAAGGTAGTGTGATCAAATATTGCAACAAGGAATAATTCACCCAAGCCACTTCCCTTTCTCCTCTTCGATTTTATTGGTTCACAAGTGGCACATGGCAATTTTGCGTCGACTACTGGGTACCTAATGAAAAAACTATCAAAGACAAGTTTCCCATTCCTGTCATTGATGAATTATTAGGTGAGCTTCATAGAGCTCAATTTTTCTTAAAGCTAAACCTATGTTTAAATTATTTTCAGGTCCATATGCATCCTTAAAATGTTGAAAAGACTACATTTCTTACTTATTGTGGCCACTTTGAATTTCTAGTCATGCTATTCGGGCTAACCAATAACCCTCTACCTTTTAAGCATTAATAAATGAGGTATTCCAAAAACACTTACATCAATTTATCCTTGTGTCTTTTTAAGATATTTTGATTTACAGTAAGACATGGGATGATCATAGTACCTAAAATCAGTCTTTGACTTGCTACGAATCACCATCTTTACTTAAAAAATCCAAATGCTCCTTTGGTGAAAAGCAATTTGCATATTTGGGCCATGCCATTTCTGTAGAAGGTGTATCTGTAGATCCCACTAAAATTCAAGTTGTGGCAGATTAGCCTTACCCTTAATCAATTACTACCTTACATGGCTTTTTTGGCTTAGCAAGACATTATAAGAAATTTATAAAAAATTATGGCCAAATTATAGTTCCATTAACTAGCATATTTAAATGGAATGCATTCCAGTAAACAGATACAATTGTGGTTTCTTTTGAGGCTCTAAAAAAGGCATTACTTACTAGTCTAGTATTGTAAATGCCAAATTTTGAAGAAGAATTCGTGGTAGAATGTGATGCCTTAAGTGTTGGCATTGGGGCTATACTTTAATAAGAAAGGCATGCAATTGTTTTTTTTTTAGCTGTAATTTACCCGAACGCCACTTAAAACATGTTTCCTATGATAAGAGTTAATTAGTTTGGCTAAAACAATCCAACATTGGCACTCTATCTATAGGTCGCTCCTTTCTTATCCTAACATACCACGATAGCCTTAAATATTTATTAGACCAGAAGCTGACCACCGCACCATAACAACACTTACTTAATAAACTTATAGGATTCGATTTTCATGTGGAATATAAACTTGGGCCCCTAAATGCAGCTGTAGATGCTTTGTCTACGTGTGAGAAGGGTATTGGGTTGTTTCATGCTATCACCATGTTGCAGGCTTCTATATTTAATGAAATACAAATTGGAATACAAAATTTAAAGGTTCTGCAAGCCATCCAATCCAAGATTGAATCTAGAGAATTAGGCTCAACATGGATTCTCAATGATTCTTATATTCTACAAAGATCGGGTTTATCTTTTACCTACTTCTTCCCTTGTGGATTCTATTCTATCTAATATTCATGATAACACACATGAAGAGGTGTAGAAGACTTTACAGTACATTCATCAGGATTTTTATTGTGCTAGTATAAAAAATGTTATTAAAGATTATGTCAGTTCGTGTCAAGTTTGCCAGCGTAACAAGCCTGAGCATCTACTTCTAGTAGGACTACTTCAGCCTCTAACATTACCAAATCAGGTTTGGACTAACTTCTCTATGGATTTCATTGATGGGTTATCGAAATTATAAGGGAAAATGATTTTGCTGGTGGTAGTTGACCTTTTTCCAAGTGTGCTCATTTTATTCCTCTTTCCCATCCTTATATTATTATTTTTGTGGCTCAAATTTTTTTGACCAAATGGTTCGATTACATGTGCTACTTGAATCTATTGTTACTGATTGTGATGCTATTTTCATTAGTGATTTTTGGAACAAGTTATTTCATCTATGTGGCATGAAGCTAGCATTTTCCTCTGCCTATCATCCATAATCCAGTGGCCAAATGGAAGTGGTAAAGTGCACAATAGAGATGTACTCGTGCTATTTTACAGGTGACCAACCTAAGAAATGGGTGGACTAGATTCCATGGATAGAATTTTGCTACAACACTTCTTTTCATACTGCCTTTTGCATATTGCCATTTAAGGTAGTTTATAGTCACAAACCTCCATGCCTGCTCTCTTATGTTGCTAGTTCCTTTAAGGTTAATGTTGTGGATCAAGCTTTGATTAATCGTGATGAAGCTTTGCAAACAATTCGCACTAAGTTTCAACAAGATCAATAGCATATGAAGACTACATATGATAAAGGACATCGGGATGTTAAGTTTCTACTTGGTTATCTTGTTTGCTGACATTTACATCCTTATCGACAAAAGTTCATGGTAGGTCAATTCTTTCACAAACTGACTACTAAACAATATAGACTGTTTCAATAGTTAAACGAAGCTCATTTGCATATCAATTGGCTCTCCTCAAGATTATAGGCTTCACAACATTTTTCATGTATCATTTCTTAAATCGTTTAAGGGGCAATTACTTGTTGATCCACCTTAATTACCTCCAATTAAATATGGAAAAAGTGGTATCACTCATTGCTTTGTGTTGCACTCTCACCTTAATTATGGAAAATAGGAACTTTTAGTTCGCTAGTGTGGGTTTTCGGTAGCTAATTTTACTTGGGAAAATTTAGTGCAATTTTGATAGGCTTATCCACATTTCCAGCTTAAGGATAGGCTTGTTTTATAAGGGGAGGATAATGTTGTGGATGCATTCGTTAGAAATACTTATGGCAAACATGGCAAAAACAACAATTAGCTAATATAATAATTTAACAAAACCCAGATTCCTCTTTTAGTGATTCCTAAAAATTAGTGATTTTATTCATATTGAAACTTGGTCTCTCTAATTTTCTAGTTTAAGAATGTAAACCTCTATTTAAAAGAGGTATTTCTCATTAATAAAAGATAAGCAAAAATTTATTCACAATCACAAAATCTGGAGCTTTCTCACTAACGAAGTCCAAGGTATTAACTCCCTTAGACAAGTTGAATCGTTATTGCAAAAATAGGTTATTCAAGAAATAAGAATAAAGGTTCTGATCCCTTGTTCTAATAGGATTTTTCTATGCATCGTCCAGTGACTCGATCCATATTTAAAGAATCTAATAGCAATCTTCAAAAATTACTCAACAACCATTAACTCACTAGCATCTCTTTCAGTAAAAACTTGTTGATACTTTAAAGTGACTTTAAAAACTCCTTTTCTGATTTAAAAGACCATTTCATATTCCACTACAAGAAAAAATACCTTTAACAACAACAAAGGGATAAAAATCCGATCGTTATAAATAGATAATTAATGAAGGGAATTTAATCCAGTCGTTAAATACCAATTTTTAATGTTTTTAACTAAGGTACATAATCCAGTCTTTAAAAGTTAAAAAAATATGATTTTTGTTTCTCTAATTAACCTTTAATTCATACATTTATTATATTCATAAAAGAAAAAAACCCTCTTTCTATTCACTCCCTCCCGTACTTCTCAATCGCCAAATCTGCTAACTTTTCCAGTTTATTCTTCTTCGTATTTTCTCCAAAGAAAATAAAGAGAACATTTTTTTTCAAAAGGGCACAATAGGTTCGGCTCATGGAGGGATGAACTACCGTTGTGTACCTGATAGGTATTCACTGTAGAAGTCGAATTCTTTAGTCTTTACAGTATTTTTGAGAGTCTTTGTGTAATTACAAGAAAGAAATGAGGAGCAACAAATGTTACTACTACAATTTAAGTCATTGATAGGCGAAGCAATAATTTAAAAAATGAGGGAGAAAGTTGAATTGGAGAAGAAAACATAGGAGGAGTCTTTGATTTTGGTCAGAGTAGCAGTTGATATCCGAAAGAAAAGAGGAGAAGAATTGAGAGTATGAGGGAAATGAGTTTAAGGGAAAGGTTCAAATGAAATAATTCAAGAAACCCTTAATTTCACTAAGGAATGGTGCTAAAGTAATGGAGAAGAAGATGAGGAGAACAAAAATCGAAAGACAACCAAATGAAGAGATGAAAAAAAAGGGAAAGATAGAGATGGGCTTAAACCAAAGCCAAAGGAAAAATTACCAGTGGTCAAGGCTATAACCACCTAGCAGAAGTGATGATGCCAGTGCCGTGGCGGTGACTCTAAACTACAAATGAGTTAATTGGAGTTTTAGAAGCTGAGGCTGCTAAATTCAAACAAACATAGAAGTAAGGCTTGGGTTTGGCTGTATAGGCAGCAGTAGCATGCAGCGATTGTTGCTACAGTAGCAAACATGGAGAGTACAACATAGCTTCGAGAGTGCAGCTGTTGTGATAGTCAGCATAGCATTACTTCCATAAACAATAACTTTGGCATTTTAAGCTTGGTGCTGGTTGCTATTGTTGTGCCTTAATTTTTTATTAGTCTAGAGAAAATTAATAACAAGAGGTTGTTAATTTCCTTTAAATCATTAGCCGTTAGATGCCTTACTAAAAAATAAGATTTTAAAATTATTTTTGCTTCAGAGCAGTGATTCTACCTTTAAGCAAATGAGCATTTTGTGTTGAACCATAGAGCAAAAACTTTATAAGTTATTCTCTGGCACATGAATGAACTTGTGATGAGCTCTTGGTCATTGTCATTTATCAAGTGTCTGATTAGGAAAATAATCGATATGTTTCTGGATATCTTTTGCTTAGTTAATCATATCAGGTATTCTAATTAAAGCTTCACTGTAACGCCTTTTGTAATGGCACGGCCCACTTAGTTAGTATTATCTACTTTGGCCCAATTTGTCTAGTCACCTCATGACTTTGTCCCTTGGACCCAACTTCCTTGACACCCAAAAGTGCACTAACCAGGGGTACGAAGGCCTTACTATAAGGCCTTCACCATCTTCCCTACTTTACGATGTGGGATAGGTTGCATATCCATCCCAATAATGGTCACTCCACCCTAAGACACAGTGTTCTTGCTGCCACACTATATAGGATAGGTTACCTATCTACCCCAAGCGTGGCAGCGAGAAAGTTGTCTCAATATGGAGTGACCATGCTTAGGATGGATAGGCAACCTATCCCATATCAGAAAGGAGGAAATATGGTGAAGGCTTTATAAGTAAGGCCTTGGTACCCCTGATTAGCACGCTTTTGGGTGCCAAGGAAGTTAGGCCTAAAGGACAAAGTCGTGAGGTGACTGGATAAATCGAGCCAAAGCGAACAATACTAACAAGGTTGGTCGGGCCATTACAATTGGTATTAAAGCCTGACCCTTCTTAATACGGGTATGATAGTGAGGACGCTGTGACTTAAGGTGGGGAGGACCACGCTTGGGGAA
>CANXYI011453929.1:0-12199 GCA_948208565.1 Hura crepitans | reverse complement strand
ATGTTTGAAGGGTTAGAAGGACCTAGATGGAGTTTTATTAAGTTGCATGCTATTTTAGAAGTACTTTTAACAGGTTTACTATTTGGGAAAGTGTCTTAATATAGCCATTATGCTGTCAAATTTTTGACATGATGAGCTCATTAGTTGCCTTAAAAAGCATGCTGAATGGTTTTTAATGCTTTTACAACTTCTTAAGTCATGAAATCTTTTAATTAATCAAAAGTTTTAAATTTAATAAGATTTTTATGGATAATGGAATCAGATATCAATATGCATGCGTACTTTCTATTTCGAGCCGGTGTATAGGTCGGGTAGAGGGCATCATAATAGAATTCTAACCATAGTTTTTAATTTAATTTTGCATTTCAAATCTTTCAATAGCCCTTTTTACATTGTTTAATATCTATTGAGTTTTATTTTTTGTTATGCATGATCCATGGAAAACATAAAATTGAGCCCAATGTATAGACTGGGTATGTGATGTCACACACCACCTGATAGATAGTTGTAGGAGCATAGCTCTCCACCTCCTTGTCACCATCTGGTGGTCTCAATTCAGTCTATGGCACAAGTAGTGTAGTGTCATGTGATATATGTGTACATGAAACTCTATGGCACTTATATATAGCCTATTAACACTAACCATGCTCTAATACCACCTAATGTGACACCACTCCCCCTGACTCGATAGCTAAATTCGAATGAAAGAAGGCATATTATGACACTTTCTACCTGAACTATTGCCAGCTCGAATAAGAGATGACACGTTAACTAACTTTACCTAGAATGGTACTATCTTCTTAAAACCTTGTTATGTGTATGTGTGAATCATGGATATCTTGGGCCCACATATAAAATGTATTATATATGTATGCATAAAAAAGGACTATCTCGTTTATATAGAAATTTGACAACATAACAGCTACACGGTGTCATATCCTAAAATAAAACCTGCAGAAATAACACTTCTATAAACTGTCAATCTTAATTTAACATCCTATACCCATTTGGTCCTCACAACCTATCTCAATCAATATTTTCACAATCAAGCTATCATATCAGTCATAATAGTCACACTATCCACACACAGTCAAGTTCACTTACTTGAATATTATTATGGGATAACATGTGTTATTTAATTTACATATCAAAGCCAAACTTAATTGAAATATATGCACGAGACAAACTAGCTCAATCTACCTATCTACACATGAGTGCCATATACTGTTAAGTATATCACACTATAAATGGAAAAAGTATAGTAAAAAGATTGAAGCTAGCTCTATTACATTATTACATTAAAGTTGGGCTTAAGCTACCTAGCCATAACCTAAGCAACAAAAACATAATATGTTAAGCACAAAACTTGTTGTGTATTCAATAAAATATGTTTAAACATAGACACACAATCACATTTAGCATGCTGTGTCACACAACATACATTAAGAAATAAGCCTATGCTTTATCAAGTCCAGTTAATTACATAATTAATTAAATTATGTTAATTCCATTTATCATACATGTGTCCTTATTTGGTTGACATATTATTATTTATTATTCTCATGTTATGCCGTTTACTTTCTTCAACACATTTATGCTTCAAACTAATTATTAACTTATTATTCATGATGTCAGGTACGGTATTTTACCATTTAGTATCCCATATCTTATAGATATCAATCCCAATACTAGATATCGGGTTTATAATGTGCAATGGCCCATATTTTAGACCTCACAGCTACTACATTAGCATAAAAGTATGCAGTGGCTCTACTAGACCTTATAACTACTGCACCCATATGACATATCATAAAAACTATGCAGTGGTCCTGTTGAACCCTCTAGTGGTTGCACCCACTTAAAAATATATGGTGGCCCTTATGTAACTCACGACGGCCACACTTGTATGAGACATGACACCGAATGTTGTAGTAGCTGCTACATCCTTAGTTAACCAGTCAACCTATCTAGTAGGTTGTCTAACATATATAGGCTATCAACATTCTTTCTTTTACAATTACATGTATGTCACATGTCTTGCTTATTTTTCTCATGTAATAATCCATTCATGTACTCATCTAATTTACATATATTTATTAACTAACACCATACCATGTTATGGTACATTACGTAGCCATATTTCACAAATGTCACATCTTTACTTTCCATGTTCCTTTTTATCACATTCAGGTTATTATAGTAATCCCTATACTTGAACATCATCACTTTCATAAACAAGTTTTATTAATCTCATTATCATTTTATCATCATGCTTTGTCAATCATATTATGTTTGCATGCATATTATACGTCATACATCACATTACACAACATACACATATCACACACCCAATATCTCTATTATCATTCACATGTAGCCTTTACATATTAATTACCTATTGAACCATTTTATTTAAGTTTAATATACTCCAATTAAGCCCATTTTACTACCATTATCTAAATAACCATTATACCTTTTTTAGACATACCATTTAGCCAACAATACATTATCATCATCTAATTTATTTTTAACCCATTCTTCATTCATTTCATTAATTTAACTCTAAATAAACCCTAATGTACCACATTTGCTATTTTAAGGTTATCATAACCCCTAAATTTATAACATACACATAATGCAATCAATCTTGAATTTTCACATTATCGAATACATTTACATTATGATTATTCGGCATTCGAATGACACCTTATAACTTCTCTTTTCTTTATCCTTACTTTCCTCTAATTTCTTTAATTTCTATAATTGAAAATATATGAAAAAAATTCATAAAAAATCTACACTACTCTAAACTCAAAAATAACAATAGAATCATTAAATTGGGTATCCTTAATTACATAAAAAAATGTTAGTTGACTTAGGGTTTACCATAACTTAGGGGTTTGAAACCCTAAACCTTTAAACCTTTCTTTTTCTTCTAAAATGCCGCTTTCTTGCAAAATTGACACTGAATTAAAGTTTTATATGTAGAGAGCATTATTTTTCATGTATCAAGTGAAGTTTTTAATAGAGATTTGGTGGAATAATAAATAAAAGAAAAAAGATAAGGGAGAGAATGGGTATGGCATCGGCCAATGGGAGATAGGGGAGAGGATTGGTGATTTGATTAAGTGTCACACACTTGTACCTTTTATATTAAGACCATGGATGGCCACGATCATGCCATGTGGTGATTTGATGGCTTTGATTAATTCTATTTATATTTTAAGTTTTGAAAATGTGATTTTAATTCTTCACATCTCTAAAAATACTTTTCTCCACATAAAAAATTACATAATTTCCCCATTCAAGAACCTCTAAAATCTCAAGTCCAAAAACCAATGGTAACTCGATTATTTAATCAATCACATTTTTAAGAAATTCATGTAAAATACTTATCAATGTTAGAAAATTCTAATTTTAGCACCATTGGACTAATTGGAATATTGACCTTTAGACCATGCTATTTCTTGGTCAATCTATGCACATCTAGGACATTTTACCACTTGACTTAAACTAAGTACACTACTCACTAGATATCATCATGAAAATTTTTATTGGTATAGTGGTTACTCCAAATAACTTTGCTTTCATCACTATTTTGCCCATCACAATTTTATGACTAGTGCTTCTTCTCGGTCACCTCAATGAGACCTTGTTTCATACAAAACACTATTCATGCCTTAGGAAGTGCTATTCACAAAATTGAGATTTTTGAGCATTACATTGCCTCACTCCTGTTGCTTCTTGTATGGATACTAAAGAGGTTTTTGAGTTAAGGATCACTAAGGCTTGCTATAACTTGGTGAAAAGAGCAAAAGAAAGGAAACACACAGTTATTTATAGTAACTTACTATACTCTTTTATTTATGAAATTGCAAATAACCCTTTTGATTCATTTAGAACCATTATCATCTAATGTTTTTGTTAAAAATTTTAAATTTTCATTGTGCTTATATGACTAAAAACAATAGAGGATATCAGAAGTATGTAATACCTATGAATTTTGTTTATTTAGTTAATGTGTAATTTGTAATGCCCATGTTTTAAGGCTTCGCAAATAGTGTCACAGGGTTCAAGAAGTATGCCTGTGTTGTCGGGTCACATGCACGTAGACCCAGGTAGGGTACTGGTCATGAAACTTCGAGGGGTTTTAAATTGATGAAAAAGTTAAAATTTAAAAATTTACCTGAACCAATAATTCATTTTAGGCAGTAAGAAATGTATTTATGGAATAAAAATTTTTTGGGTTGGGTTTGACCCGGGATGTGCCTAGACTGAATCAAAAATACCTTATCTTGAGAAAATACATTATTTTGGATGTTAAAAATCATGCTTAGTTAATTGGTGAAATAATTTTTGAAAATGGAGGTCATTTGTGAAATCTCATGATTTTTTAGGTTGGCACATAAATCGAGGTAGTTTGAGAACTGTCTTATTGATAGAATTTGGCCATAAAAATTTATGAGCATGTAGATGGGTGAAAATATGAATTTGAAAATGAACGGTGCAATTTTTTGAGGTTTGAGTGAATTAGTGTGAATTTTTGAAGTTTGCCAAATAATCAAGATGGTTTCGGGATTTTTAGGAGGATTTATGACAACCTATGTCAAGTCACCTAGTATGCCAAATGGTTAAAATTGCTTTCCAAATTGTAAATTTGACATGCCATGTGGAAATCCATTAAGTAAAAATGAAAAAAAAATTTGCTTCTCCCTCTTACTATTGCCGACGCTAGAGAGGAGTTTAAGAGGCCATAACTCTTACAGTTCTTTACCAAAAATGGTGATTTTAGTTTCTAAATTTAAGTTTGCCTATTAGGCACCATAGGGAAAAATAATTAGACAAAAAATAGGTCTCAGCTCAGAGATGAAATTCTTTAAAGATCCTTGGTTCAGACTATCTAGATTGGTGATCTCTTATTGAGTTTTATGGCTTTTCTCCTTCTTAACTCAAGATTTTTGGCTAGAATTTTATGCCAAAGGGTGCCTAACACTTGTGTGTTTATGTGTATGAGGATTGGTGGCCATTGGAAGGCAAGAAGGAGTTCACAAAAGGAGGAGAAGCCTTACTAAGTGGCTAGATAATTTTGGTAGTCTTAGTGATTCTTGTGAATTAAAGGGGCTACAAGGCTTGCAAGTGAACTTGAAGAATTTCTTTCATACCATGAGGTATTTAAAATGCTGGATAGTAGTTTAGGGTGGCTAGAATGTGGGGTTTATGAATAAATATTTCAAGGTGAATGTTGAAAAATGATAACTTATTAAATTAGGAAGCAATGGCTTAAGGAACTTAGAAATTAGGCTTAAATTGCTTTCTAATTTTGGGCTTTTTAAATGCTTGGATTAGATATATGATGCCTAGAATATGATTTAAAGATTTCTAGGCATGTTAAAATAAGATTCATGGTGGTTGTGATTAGAAAATGCTATAAAATGTACTCCCTATGCTTGTACCTGATAGCTTTCAGTGGATAAATTTTATGTATGATGTTTGATAAATGACTTATAGTATATGTAACCTATAAGAATTAGCTTGGAATTAAGTAAGTATATGTGTATTTGTGTTCATTGCATATATGTGTAGATGAATATTGATATAATGTGGAAAAGAAATGGAATTATGCATTTTTTTCTTTGGTACTTGAGAGGAATGTTGATGGCAATATGGCATGTAACTTAGTTATTTAAGTGAAATGAATATGTACTATAATGGTTTTATCAATTGACTTAAGAAATGACCTTGATATTGGATAATGGTTATGGCATAATTGGACTTGTATAATCTTTGAAAACATACTTAAAAATGAATGAAAATGTTGAACTAAAACTTATGGCAATGCCTTAAAACATTTGCATAAAAAAGAACTTATAATGAACTATGAAAATAAACATAAACTTATGCCTTTCAGGCTAGAATTTGGATGTGAGAATGAATAGCAATTGTGCCTATGATATGGCCTTGGAATTGGCTTAGATATGTTTTGGCTTCAGGCTTATGGATCCAATGAGTAAGATGTTAAAAACTATTCTGAGATTGGACTTAAAATAGTCCCAGAAATAAGCCTTTAAAAGTGATCGAAATGACCATAACTGTCTAGTTGACCATTACTTGAATCAATAATATCACTGAATAGAAAGTATTAAATACATGGAAACAAATGACATGATAAATTAAAGCATATTGAATGATAGATTTAGACAATTTCAGAACTTGAAAATACTTTTAAATTTTTACTTGGTAAAGACATAATAGGGCTATACCAGACTGCCAAAAAAAATGAAATATCTAATAAAATTCATAATTTTCTATATTTGAAACTTAAATATTATAAGAACATGTTTGGTCAATGAACGAAATTAAATTGAGCTACTTAGCCCATTAGTTAGACACCCACTGGATGAGTTGATCAGTTAACTTAGGGATTTTTTGTAGCTGTTAGTTTAACTAATTTTTAGATAGGGCTAGTACAACGGCCTAAGTCTATTTTTAGACTATTGTACTAGTCAGACATTCAAATCAGACTGTGAAGTTCACTTGAATTATATCCTTATTGCCAGTGTAGCGGCATAAGTCTTAAAGGACAACTGCACTAGTCGGATTGTTAGATTAGACTGTGACATTCACTTGAATTATATCTTTATTACTAGTGTAGTGGTGTAGGTATTGAAGGAATATTGCACTAGTCGGATAAATAGACCAGTTTATTATGTAGACTAGTTTGTGACATCTCTACTTTTGAAATAAGACCGGTATAGTAGCCAAGGTCCCAATAGATCACTATACTAGTTGGTTAAATAGGCTAGTTTGTTGGGTAGACTAGACATTATGTTTCGTATTTTAGGTGCTAGAATGTGACTAAGCTGATGCAATAGCATAAGCCTAAAATAGGGACCATTGCACTAGTTTATTTTTCCCTCCAAATCTAATATCTATTAGGGTTGCTTCCTGAGATAAGCCAGCTAAAATAATTAAATAAAATTAATAAATGTATCTATGGCTATAAATTATAACACAAGGATATTTTGGTAATTTATCACTAATATTAATAAATGGCTTAAATTGTAAAGAATATACATGTAATGAATAATAATAGTCTTAAGGCATAATTTATATGAATCATAGTGATTAAATTCGATGATGTATAGACAAAAATCTCCTAGGGCTAAAATGGTAATTTTACCTGTTAGAGCTTTAGCTTGAACCTAGCTAATGGAATTAGAAGTAGATAGGAATATGTTGTATGGATATAATTGTTGGACATGATTTTAATGCTTGAATTCACCATTAAGTATTTTATACTCAGCATACCTGTTTTGGTGTGTAGGTACCAAGAATAAGGATGTCGCCTAGTAAAGTGTGCGGGGTGTTCAAAGGATAAGTTTGAGAAGGTTGATATTGTATATTTGTATAGTTTTTACACTTCATTTACTTAGGTGTGTGAAAATGAGTATGATATATATAAAGAGACACAAGAATGCAATTATGTATATGTACAAATAGACTTTATGATTTGAATTAGTGTAAATCCTTGTGTGATTAATGTTGTATGTATGTGATATGTGAGGCAGAGGCTTTGTGTGAATTATTTTTTGTGACTTGAGGCCTGTGATTGTTGTGTGATATTGGAAGATGATAGAATGATATCTGGGGGACTAAAAGGGTCCAGGAGATATGATAAATGTTATAAAAGTGTTTACAAGTTGAGAAAAAATTGGGATAGTAACCTAGACAGTTGTTATGCTGTTGAACTTTTAAGAAATACTTGGATGTGATTGAAAACCTTCAAAAATAACTTGACACCATAATATGAACCTAAATGGACTATAAGAATAGACCAGACTATGTTGGGAGTCAGACAGTAATGCTTAAGGCAATATAGATAAAAGTTAAATGAATAACAGTGGGAGTAGTGAAATGGTTGATCTAGCGGGAAGTGCACCACTTATTAGGTTTCTTTAGGAATCCAGTAAGGGGTGTCACATTTTATGGTATCAAAGCATAGGTTAATGTTCTTAGGCTAAGTACATGAGTGCAAATGTCTAAGTTTCAAATTCTTCTAAACTAATATGCTGCCCGAGGATGATAAGGAAAAGTCTTTTTGTAATAAAGATATGATTGGTCTAGTTAACTGAAGGAGGAGTCAAGGAACCAATTAGTTTTTTAACCATTGGTATATAGGGAACAAGTCGTGTATTAGCACCTAAACCCAGTAATGCTGCACAATAGCCAGAGTCACAAGTGACTAGTTTATAGCTGGCAAGAGTATTCCATGTCCTGGTACGCTAGGAAGTAGTACATGAAAGGATCTTACCATATTCCTAAAGTATGTTAAGGAGATCATTTTCAATGATATATAGAGAATGTAAGAGATTCCTAATTGGGCTGAAGGTAGGGTTAAGGATACAAAAAGCTAAATCTCAAGAAGAGAGATTTTGCAGTACCAATACTAGTTGCATGGGACATAGAGGAAATGGTACTAGAAAGGAGAGACCTCTTTTAGAGAAAGAGATAGTGCACTGTAGGATAGTCTAGTGTAATGCTAAGATGGTTAGATAAGGAGAGAGGGCTAATTATAGGTATAGTCTCAGCTTAGGTCCCAGCATCAGATAAGGTAATAGGGGCAAAGACAGACATTGACCTAGAGGTTGGGGCAGGCTTCTACTAGTAGACCTCAATTGCCTCCTTAGGTTGATAGTACTCCTTATATTAGGGATAATAGGAGTGGACTTCCCAAATGAGTCACTTGATAGAAGAGGTACTGGGGGTAGTGCAAAGAAGGTAAGAGAGGAAAATGTCTCTATTGTGGTGTTATAGATCACTGCAAAGAAAGTGTCCTCAGAGAGAGATAGAAGGTCCTCAGACATAGATACCTAATGTTGCACCTTAAAGTAGGGGTCAAGGGCAAACCCAAAGAGAGCAGCCCAGTGCTATTTAGGGTATTAGAATGGATGCTTATGCTTCAGCCATGGCAGTATGCTAAGAGAGCTAGAGAAAAGGCTATAGCACCAGAGGTTATATCTGGTATGTTGTTTATCTAATGTTTTAGTCTTGGCTTTGATAGACCCTAATTCAATACCCCTTCTAAGAATGTACTACAGAAACTCAGAATAGGTAGTTAGAGCCTGAGCATGTTGATGTAGACTTTGGAGTTAGCCACCCTATGGGGCAGTGTGTGATTTTGAATATGGTGTGTAGGCAAGGTCCTTTATTGATTTAGGGGCATGAACTTGCTGCTGATTAGTTAATATGCCTTTTGATGAGTTGATATAATTCTAGGATGGATTAGCTCATTAAGTATCAGGCTATGACTAATTGTTAATATAAAAAGTTGACCCTCTAGACTATACATGGACTAAAAATGACAGTGGATGGTGAGAGGAACCTTGTAGACAATCTTATCTTTGTTATAAAAAATATAACAACTCTTTCAAAAGGGGTGAGGCATTTTTGGCTTATGCTATTGATTTGAATGTTTTAACTTTGATCTAGTTTATATTCTAGTTGTATTTAAGTTTTCTGATGTATTCCTAATGAGCTACTAGGCTTACAACCTTAGAGGGAACTGGATGTTGAAAAGAAGGTGTATTCCAGTACTGCTCTAGTATCTATTACATCTTGTTGAATGGCATCTGCTGAAATAAAAGAACTAAGGATGCAGTTGTAAGAGCTAGTGGATCAGGGTTTTATCAAACCCAATGTAACTCCTTGAGAAGTGCCGGTGCTATTTGTAAGGAAGAAAGTTAGTTGTATGCCAAGCCCAGTAAGTGTGACTTTAGCTGAGTAAAGTTTCTTCATTGGTTATATAATTCTAGTAGAGGGAATAAGAGATGATCCTAGTAAGGTAAAGGTAGTACTAGAAATGGAAACCACTTAGAAATGTAACTAAAGTGAGAAATTTTTTGAGTTTGGTTAGATATTACAAAAAACATGTAAGATGGTTTTCCATTATTACCACTCCTTTGACCATACTGGTTAGAAAGAATGTGAAAGTTGACTAGAATGATAAGTGTCAAGCAAATGGTGAGTAGTTGAAGAAGATGCTAATAGAAACTCCTACCTCGATTCAACTTGAATAGGGTGAGGACTTTACAGTGTATAGTAATGCTCCATTGAGTGGCTTGAGATGTGCAGGATGGAAAGGTAGTGACATATGCTTCAGAAAGTTGAAGCCACGAGAGAGGAATTATCTTACCCATGAGTTAGGCTAGCTATCATTAGGGTTGGTTTAAAAATATGAAGGCATTATTTGTATAAAGAGAAATGATGCATATGTATAGATTATAAGAGCCTAAAATATCACCTTACTCAGGAGAAGTTAAACCTAAAATAGAGAAGCTAGTCGGAGATGATCAAGGATTATGATTGCCTGACTGGCTACCCACCAATGAGAGCTAATGTGATGGCAAATGCTAGGAACATGAAATTTATGATAACCTTAAAAAGCATTAGTGATAGTTACAGTACACTTCAAGAAATGCTATGCTGGCTGAGTTATAGATAAAGCCAGATTGTTGATAGCAGATTAAGGAAAAATAGATGGAAAAGGAATAATTGGTTTAGATGGCAAGCATGGTTAAAGAGGGGAAGACCATGGGGTCTGAGTTGATAGAGGCTAGATACTTGTATTATCAGAACAGATCATGCGTACCTCATACAAATAACTTAGGGTTGCAAATACTCAGGGAAGCACATGAGGCTCCTTATTCCATGTATCCTAGGAACATAAAAACTATATTTAGACTTGAAGTCCCATTATTGGTCAGTTGGTATGAGAAGAGAGGTGGCAGAGTATGTTGCCAAGTGTTTAACATGCCAACAAGTGAAAGCTTAGCATCAAGTTCCTTCTGGATTATAGCATCCCACAACAATACTAGAGTGGAAATGGGAAAAAGTAACCATAGACTTTGTAATGGGTTTACCTTTGACTAAATGTAAATGTTATGTTGCATGGGTAATAGTGGACAGATTGACAAAGATAGCTCATTTTATCTCGGTCATGATGGACTATTCTTTAGAAAGGCTAGCAAAACTATAAGTGGATGAGATAGTTAGATTGTATGGTATGCCTGTGACTATTATTTCTGACAGAGATCCTCATTTCACTTTGAGGTTTTAGAAGAAGTTGTAGGAAGCTTTAAGCACCAGACTAGCCTACAGCACAACCTTTCATCTTGAGACTGACGGATAGTTAAAAAGGGTGATACAAATATTTGAAGATAAGTTATGGGGATATGCTATTGAGCTTAAAGGTAACTAGGACAAGTATTTATCTTTGGTAGAGTTTGCCTATAATAATAGTTACCAGGCTAGCTTACGGATAACCCCTTATGAGGTGTTGTATGGTTAATGATGTAGGACTCCCTTATGTTGGAGTGAAGTTAGAGAGAGGAAAATTTCCAGTGTGGACTTGAACAATGATGCTAAAGAAAAAGTGAAGTTAGTCAGGGAAAGGCTGAAGGCAACTATAGAAAGACAAAAATCATATGCTGACTTGAAGTGAAGAGATATTGAGTATGCCATTGGGGAAAAAGTGTACTTGAAGGTTTCTCCTTAGAAGAAAATAATGAGATTTGGTAGGGCAAATTGAGTCCCAAGTTTATCAGGCCATATGAGATTATAGAAATGGTTAGACCTTTGGCATATAAGCTAGCATTACCACTTGAGCTATAATAGATACATAATGTATTCCATGTTTCTATGCTTAGACGGTACAGATTAGATCCTTCACATGTAATTCTAATGTCAGACATTGAGGTATAGCTTGATTTGAGTTATGAAGAAGAACCAATTCAGATTTTGGCTCGAGAGGAAAAACAACTAAGGAATAAATCCATACCACTAGTTAAGGTGTTATGGAGGCATCACAATACAGAAGAGGCTACCTAGGAGCTAAAGGAGTTAATGAAGCTTAATATCTACAGTTATTTGCTTAAGGTAATTTTAAGGATGAAATTTTATAATAGGGGAAAAATATAATGCTCGTGTTTAGAGGCTCCATGAATAGTGCCATAAGGTTTGTGAAGTGTGCCTGGGCTGTCGAGTCACTTGCACATAGTCCGAGGTAGTGGCACTAGTCATGAAACTTCGAGTGGCTTTGTACTAGTGAAAAAGTTAAATTTTAAAAATTTAGCAGAACTCATAATTCATTTTAGGTAGTAAGAAATGTATTTATGCAATAAAAAATTTTTCAGCTGGGACT